>JBBPJT010000839.1:0-14197 GCA_038088895.1 Xerocomus potaroensis
CCGAAAAGAGCGAGACACCCGATGCAGGCGAAACATGCGTCGAGTATCGGCGATTGTCACACATCGTCCCATAAGAGCGGGCAAGTCACACGGTCACATCACGCGTTCTCCGTTAATATTTTAGATTAGATACGCGAAATATAATCTCAGGGCAGCGCCCACAACTATCATGACATCATTCACAATATTCACGTTTCGGCGCGGAAAAACAGAAAGGAACAGGCAACACGGAACACATCCATAGCCATTTCTGAATCCCACCACAAACGCGTCCATTTAAATATTCATTAACGAGTACATACATCATGTATCCATTGCACCCATAGGATCTAGTATGAAATACGGGCAGCCCAAAGGGTATCATCGCAATACATTCTGGTCGCAAGGAAACGTGCAAGAATCCAAAAAAAAAAGAGACGAGAAAAAGTCGCGAATGAATAAAAAAAAGGAGGGAGTATGACAAAACAGCTTGAAAGCAACGAGGGTTACATGATATAGTACAACAGCCAAGAATATGGCCCGCCAAACTGCGCACAAGTTACTTAGCGCATACATCTCGCTCGTCGTATCAGTCTATGCTGTCTGGACGAGAGTGCACAGCACAGGGCAGAATCAGCACCAGAGCAGCTATTGTCACGGACTACTGTCTCCAAAAGTCAAGAACGAGGTGGCTGGTGGTGGCCGTGAAATGACTTCTCGGTATATCAATTCTTTGAAGCATCAAGAATCAGTGTCGCATAACATCATGACACCGCCGAATGCTCACCTTTCAGCTGTTCTTTTGACAATGGCTCCCCATTATCAAAATCAAAAAATGATGGATCAATAGGATCCGCCACAGGCTCGTCGTCCGCATCGTGGTAAGGCTGATGGCAGGTGAGATAATTGTTATTCAATGGGAATGTATGCACACCTCAAAGTATGGGTGTTGGAGAGCCTCAGCGGCCGTTATGCGTCTCTTTGGACTGAAGGTAAGGCACTTTTCCAGAAAGTCGATTGCCTGGATGCACATCTGTGTCAAAGCTGCGTGCGGGATAAAACGCTGACAAAACGCTGACCAGTTCATTAGCCCCTTGGAACATCACTTTGAAATCCTTCCCTTTTCTAAATGGTAGAGCGCGAATGTATTCCCGAGATCTCGGTGACGAGATCGCATAAAAGTCATCGATAGAAGGAGTGCCAAGGACATCAAGGATGAGCGAGAGCTGGTCGTGATCTTTGAATAAGAACGGGGCAGATAAGTACAGAGATGCGCAATCGAAGACATAAGGGAATGCAATCGGTTGACCGTGTACCCCAAAAAAAGAGAACCAAACTCATCTGGGGGTAGCAGGGTAGAATGGATGTCACTTACAATCGCGACCTGGGAACATGGGTTTACCACTGAGCATCTCTGCTAATACACAGCCGACGCTCCACATGTCTATTGCACGTGTATATTCTTTAAATGTTAGCATTACTTCTGGCGCACGATACCATCTTGATGACGCATTGGACACGATACTGGACGGAAACGGGAACACCTACCGAGTCGCAACATATTCAGTCATGAACGTGCTACTGTCGTTGGCGACATTTGGAGGTGGTCTTGCGGATCGCGCAAGGCCAAAGTCGCAAAGCTGGCAGGCACGTGACAAATCAATGAACAGGGTATGATTACTCTTGGTGTGTACTTACTTTGAGATCGCAGTTGGCATTCAACAACAGATTTGAGGGCTTGAGATCACGGTGAAGGACGTCTGCCGAGTGGAGTGCCTTCAGGGCTCGAAGGGTCTGTACCACTCTATTGTTAGACCGTTCATCGTTTCGGTTGCAATTGGAGATTTGGCGATTACCTGGTAGATGAAATATTGGCAATGATCGTCACTTAATCTCTGAGTTCTGATAACGCGATGCAAGTCGGTCTCCATCAACTCTTGAACGAGATACACGTCTTTAAACGACTCGAAGCTGAGAGGCTGGAGGATGTCGAGAATAGAGATGATGTTCTCATGACGAAAGTGTCGCAGAAGCTTGATCTCGCGGAGGGTGCGCAGACAAAACATGGTGTGGTCGAAAGGTGTGATGCGCTTGATAGCGACCTTTCTCTGCGACGGCTGGTGGATGGCCGAGCTGGAAGAGCGGGGTCGGCGTCAATATGAGATGCGTAAGCGAACATTTTGACTGACCTGACGATGCCATATGCGCCTTCGCCAATCACCTCAAGCACGCGATAAGTACCATCGACGGTAAAATTTTGAAGTCGGTGGTCGGTGGACATGTGAGTGTTGAGGTCGACGTCGTCGGTGTTGATAATATGACCCGCAAAACTGACTGTCGCGGAATACATGTCGGACTTCGGAATAGAGATACGCCCGCTCCGCTTTTCAACCACTAATCGCCTCGTTGTAGACCTGCGATTGTACTTGATCGTATTATGAACAACTCAGAGCCGGCGTCGCGCCAATCGTTCCACGGCTACTCGCAACTGTGGAAAACACCCAGAGAACATGGCTCGTCCACGTCCGAGACCGTTCCTTATCTTGGTCTCGAAGCGCCCCATCTCTCCTCCTTGGTACACTCTTCGATACAGCCCGCCAGTCTTAATGAGCGTCAGAGTGCAGATCTTGGCACAGATGCAGTGCAATCCTCGTCGACCAACCCCAGATCCACCATGACCTCGTCAGCACCAGCCACGACGGCAGACGTCCGACAGGCGTACCCCAACGTATACTCGGAACCGCGGCCCTTCCAGAACTGGTACTACTACGACCCATCAAGACACAGACGGTCGTCCTCCAATTTCCTGGGGACTCCGTTACCATTGTCCTCCCCCGTGTTCGGGCCGCGAGTTCCGTCCGTGCCGTCGGATTCTACAACCCTTGTTCAGTCTGCAACTGATTCAATGCTCGAGGACGTCACGACTTCCTTGAAAGCACTCCAGTCCCAGTTCGCTACGTTCCAGGAGGGCCTTGGCGATGTCAATTCGGGTGTCCAGGATGCCCTCGCTCAGCTTCGTACCCTAAGAGTGGCCCAAAATAAGGCAGAAAAGAGCATTTCAGAGCTGGAGGGTGTCATCGGTATTAGTCCTGCAGATGCAATAGTCAGGTCCCGTGTTGGTCGGAGCAGAGGGCGGGGTAATAAGGGCAGGAAAGCCAGCGTGGCTGCTCCCAATGGCGACGTCAAAATTATTCAGGAGAAGACACTTATTCAGATTGTAGCCTCGATCCAATCTGCAATTGAACAACTACTTGCCCATAGGTTTCAAGCATCTCATTCCTGTTGGTGTCATTTTTTCCCTTGGTATAACCAGAGATGAACCTACTCACCTCATAGATGTGTCACCAGATCGTCAAGAAATAGGAACGTCAACTCTCCTGCAATCTTGTATCCCATCCAGTGATCTGGCAGGACAGCAATCCTCTCACGTATCATCATCTTTCCAGACAACCATAGATCCATCTCAACAACTTTCGACGTTGGAGCCAACGCAATCTCTTTCTGCAATTCCATCTACATCACATTATGATTCATCGTCACCACTTTCATCAGTTCCTACAGAGTGTACACCACTAGGAAAAGGCACGTCACACATTACTTTTTGTTTTGTATGTGTATATATCCGCTGTCTCGCGCTGTTTCTGTCTCTATCCTCGTCCCAAACAAACTATTCTTTCACCTTTGCATGACAATCTGACTAATCGTTATATCACCATGAATCATTGCAGAGTACACGGATGTGTCAGTTCAAGCATGTACACTCTCGCTTACCTCTGAGCTTCGCTCTCAAAGACAGGTGCCTGGACTGGCCCCTGCCGACTGGAGTATTGTTCCGCGTGAGCGCAGCATAGTCATCTCTTGAATAAATTTCCGTAGATCTTACTGTGCGTTTAATGTAGTTACAGCGGCTCATTTGCAGCCCGTAAGCAATTTCGGTGAGTTTTGTTTTTCTTTATGCCTCTGTTTGACCAATAGCTTCACTTGCATCAAGTGCTAACCAAACCAATAAATGTAGTGCAGCAGAAAACATTCACTCCAGACCATCTAACCTCCTTTCCATGTGACAATCATCACACCGATCAAACGAATGCACTGGCGGACAGGCAAATATCCCGGCGTGGTGGCGACTACTCCCGTCGAGGCTCAATCATCCCACATGCTCAGTTAGGCACTTCTCCGAGGTCTGTTTCCTCTACTTCTATCTATTCAGCAACACCCCGGGCACAGTCAACTGCGTTACATGATGCATCTGGTCTTTCTAGTTCTTTGTGTATACCTTTGGCCAATGGATCTGGCCCTGCAACTCAAAAACAGTTATATGCTACAAGGGTATCCACCCAAAGTCCATCCCTTAGAGACCCCTCCCTTACAGCTGAAGCTGCGGATTTTTCCCATGAGACAGGACCTCCTCATGTCTCACGGCTATCTTCTCCGTTGAGTTCTTTGACCAGCATTCGTGGCACACCGATGTCAGTGCCCGATGCTTTAATACCTGGGGCCCAATCTTGTGCAGAGCTGCATCCCGGTCTGGCTCGGGCAGTGGACAGCAATGCAAGTTTGATAACGAGCAGCTTAAATGCCCATGCTGCCGGACCTATACCTGCTCCGTCGAGCTATCACCATTATTCTACACCTGTCGAGGGGAGTGAGGAGCCACCTTCTGGTCTACCTACCCCACCGTCGGATACATTTGGGGACAATCATGACCTCAAGGTAGCCGACCACGTGACACGCGAAACTGGCGGTGCCAATCCAAGAATTCATTTACGGGACCGTCTCGCCCGCGGTTCCCATCACCTTATGCCCGCAACGCCGTCTTCGACACTGAAGCCATCGTTTCAAGATAATCAGGATGCGACTTCTGGGGTTCTGCCGGGACCAGTCGGTCAAGAATCCCTTCGGTTATTTTCACAGTCGCAGTCGCCTTTGATTCCACCCGCATTTTCTTCCCACTTAGCAGTAGGGAGCTTGCGTCCGGAACAAGGCGTTAAAGATGCCCACAAGGCCACAGAAAAGCAAAGTGATTGCAACACAAAGAGTACCGTCGTTTCTGAAGACGGTGTTGCTAAAGCAGCCGCCGCAGACATCGGGACATCGATGGATTCGAGGATATCTTGTATCACTACCACGAATGAGCCATCACAAGCGATCCCTGAATCTGATGACCAGACAACTGGGGATGGTGATCTGTTTATGACACCTGGATCATCAATGGCACAATGCAACCTCGAGTTACCTGAGTGTCATCCGGTTATGGGTGGTGTTACCTCAGTATCTTCCCAAATGGATGGGTATGACTTTAGTTTTTCATCCTCCTGGCGGCGTTCTTCGCCACCGACCTCTTCGAAGCATTCACGGCACGACTCACCGTCGGACTCCATTCCCCGTCCTGTACAAGAAGAAGACGAGGTGTGGAGTGCACTCATGCATGATGTGTCTTGCATTTCAACGCCAACGCCGGGTTCTCCTACTCTCCCTTTGATGCGTGCGTGCCCACCCTCGTCTGATCCGCGTTACTCCTTGCAGCAGCAATCTGCATCGACCTTCACGCCAGCGCAAGAGCTGGTTTCCGTTGATCCATTGATGTTCCATGACCCTACCTTTTCCCCAAGTGGCTCTGATTTGAAAGATTCGCTCCAGGCTTTGAACGGGTCGGTGTCTTCGCTTACGTCGCTCGACGATTTAGATGGAAAAGATGCCGAGCAAGTGCTTGCTCCGACCTCGCCAGACGAGGTGGCGGTGCCTTCCGTGCGTGCGACGGCGGATGGTCAGCGCGATGGGTCACGGTCATTGGGCGGGCCTAGCGCATCGGTGGACCAACTCACGGCGCTGGCAAGGCGGGAGCCACTCAAGATTCTTCTCAAGCTTCCGGAACGGGTGCGGGGAACGAAGCGGAAGTGGAGTACGGTAGACGGGGAGAGCAGTAAAACCAGGGGAGAAACGAGCGACGCGAATGCACGTCCCGTCACGCGTGCAGTCGACAAGGCTAAACGTGGGGGGAAGGGAAAAGTGCCACACCATAAGGTAGGTCGACATTGATCAGTACGGGATGTGTAGTTGTGTTGATTTGGGATTGTGCAGGTGTGGGTGGATGTGCCCCGGCCTCGTATCAGGCCATTGCCGTCTGCACCGGCTACAGCGCGGCCGACTGCTCCTCTGCGTTTGCGAAAGGGTTCCACAAGCAACGGTGTAGTAGGTGCGGGCGAGGGTTCGAATGAGGCAACGCATATCCCTGCACCTCGCAAGAGAGCCAGAAGACGAAGTGAGCGCGGCGTGAAAGAGGCTCTCGCAAGACACACGGATGCTACGCACTCCTCTGCTCGCCAAAAGAAGGCCAAACGAACCAAACACATGTCTCCTGTGAGATACCACGTATGGAACGGCCGGGTCGTTGCCGTTGAACTACAGCCGGGATCGTCTACATCACCTGCTCCTGAATATCTTCCACAAACGCCCGCAACAACGGCCGGGCAACAACCCCTTCTTCACGGGGAGGAGAGTAGTGAAGGGCTGGGGCTCCCTTCGCAAACACATCGTAAGAGACGAGACAGTGAAGCAAGGGAGGCATCATTGTCGTCGCCATCCGGTCGTTTCAGTCCGCACGACTTGCGTGCCGTCAAGTCCCCCACGTCGAAAGGGGACATGTGGGACAATATATATAAGAGTGGTAAAAAGTGGCCTGAGTTGCCAGTCACATTCACCCACTGGGACATTCAGGTATCGTTCTTCAGTCTACCTCGTCCGAATGAAACGTTGAAGCCTTTTTTTTTTCGTACGTCGCTGTAGTTTATTCAATGTGACAAGTAAGTGTGTTGTAAAAGCTATTGCGTGGTTGATTTATTGTTGGATTGATACAGCTGTAGTAAATGGTATCACTACGGGTGTGTAGCAATCAAGGAGAAGGATCCGAGGCTCACGACTGGTGCATTGTTTATATGCCCGACATGCCAGTAAGTTTCTATTTTCTGAATATGTCTGGAGCGGCATTCGCTAACGCCGACTACAAACTTCCAGCAATCAAAGTAAGTTGTGGAAGCATTTTTCTCCACTTGTGCACATCCTCAACCTTTGAAGGTGCCAGACGCCAGACGCTGAGGCATCAGGACGATGTCTGCGCACGTCCTGATTGTCCCGAGCCCCGAGTTACGAGCGACACTGAAACGTACTATGTCGAGAAGCTCGTCGGTCGAAAAAAAGTAGAAGGCTCCATTTACATGTGGCTGGCGAAATGGGAGGGGTAAGTGAACGACGTGTTTTCCCGTCCTGCCTCGTACTGATGGTATGCGAACAATGACAGTTACCCGATGAGCCAAGCGACCTGGATCCCAAAAGAGAACGTACTCGGAGACGGCATGCGATTGTTCAACGCATTTCTCGAGGACGCACGGCATGAAGATGTGGATTTTTCAAAAGACGTGATTCTGCTGCAGGAAGCAGCGGAGGCCGGTTGGGAAGACGGATGAGCCAGATTTTTCAACCATCAATCGTGTCAGCAATTTAGTCATGGTTTTTTCTCTCTCCTTCCGTCGTGACATCGCGTTTTCGCATTGTAAATAGATAAATTTTGGCACGTCACAGCTTGCCAGGCGCGCGTTTGTCCCTTTTCTTGGCATTTCTTACTCTTTTTCTCTTGTGCACGCTGTCCTCTGTGACGCTTTTGGGTTGGTTCTGTGTATTCTATAGCCACTCGCACTGTATTTAACGCAAGCCTGGATATACCGGAGATTCCTTTGTTATGCTGGACATTACATGAACACTGCGACGTTGGACGACCAACTGGGTCTCTGTTAGAACTGCCATCGCCATCACGCCATGGGGTGCTCATCGTACGGTGAAACGTACTTCCGCGGGGCTTTGAACGCACACGTTTCTACAGGCATGCGCATCCTGTTGGAAATCCAAGCGCGCGCGCAGTCACGACCGGCACCGGACCGACCAGATCACCGGAGCGCTGATGCGCCATCGCGCCACCATTGTGTGCCGACGCCATATCATATGGGCGATGTTCGTAGCATTCTCGCGTATGTTCCTTCATCAGTATTCCAGTGCCCATAACTTTGCATATGATTTAGCTAGTACAGCCTTCTGTGTAGTATATAAGATGTGTAGTTCGTACTTGAACACCTCAGTCCGTTGCATCACGCGCACGACTGAGATTATCGTATCTAGTCGCGCGCTCCCCGATCGGTACCTGTATTCCCACACATCCCGCAACCCGTTGATTTCGCTCCCACCAATCTTCCATGTACCTTACGTGTTCTACGTGCGTCACGACGATGGCTAAGGGGCCTCTCTGTCGCAGAGGCACTCAAATAAGGGGCAGTAATGCCGCTGCATCGCAGGGGTTATTCTCCCCCCCTCCTTGGACGCAACAAAAGCAAGAGGTCGACGCCGGCCCGCGGCATGCTCGCTTTTGATGAGCATTTAAGCATTCTCAATCGCCTCGATTGGACGCCCATTGCATTCTTCCGGTCCGGAGGATGACGGTCATGGCGTCGTCAAGGCCCACTCCTGAAAGTGTCAGGTGGTATTCGGTTGCCAGTAACGTAGACGCGATGGGGTGACAGCCGTAGATCTATGCAGCGCACACGGGAGACGGCCGCATCCCCGGTACCCTCTCTTTTTCTATTGATATAATGTCAAGCACATCCTTGCCTCGGGAATTCCTCGTCACTATAGATTTCCTCTGACCATAGTACACTTGGCAGGCAGAACGAATATTAGATACAATGCGCCGTGCCATGGCCATTCCCCGAAGGAAAATACCGAGTGTCGTCCTCCTTGGCGCCACCAGAGTCGAAAGATCCTCGTTGATCAACCTTATTTCAGGTGAAGTCCTCGCAGCTACCCTCCAACGGTGTTTCCCTCGCTTCTGAGGGCCTGAGTCCGAGTCTGCCATTACTATCACCTTCTAAAGCACCCATAGGATCGTCTCCCCGCTGCGACCTCCGCTACAGGTCTAAAGTCGCTTCTCGGCACCCTCGCATGCCTCCTTATCTGCATACGAGGCACCGAACGTCTGATTGGCGTGATGGCCGTATTCGCCATACACATACGCCAATCATGCTGGTCGCGACTGGGCTACATTAGGAATTTTACAAAAATCTAATTTCAACTAATGTTGACTAATAGTAGCTAATTGTAGCTAATTTTGAGTGAAATTAGTCAAAATTAGTCAAAAGTAGCTGAGATTAGTTGAAATTAGCTAAAATAGATTCTTGTAAAATTCCTGATGTAGAACATTTGCACTGCATCCTTACAAGCTGGTAGTGGTGTAGATGGAACTTTGATAAAAGACCCATACAGAGGAGATCAGCCAATTGCCATGGTGTTTGATCCATATGCATGTGTGACAATGATGAAGAGTGCTGGATCAGAGTGCTGATTGATGTCATGAAGATGGCTATAGGAATTGTCTCCTACCTAGGGGACTGTCCTGTGGGGATCAGCTTTGGTGTCTACAGCATTCCATGGCTTGCATGTCCAGAGGATGTTGCATAGTGATAAGAGGGAAGAGAGGAGAAATGGTGGAATGAGTGTTGACCTTGCTGGATTGGCAAAGGGGGCAGCCCAGGATGAAATGATGAGTGAATGTGGACATACCAGGCCACTAGTAATCACATTGAAGGAGGGAAAGGGTATGAAAGATACCACCATAACTGCTGGTGGGAAAAGAGTGGATGGTGATGACAAGAGGAAAATGAGTAGAAGGAGGGATGTAGAGGTGACATCAAAAGTAAAGACAACCATTCTCAAATGACCAGTCAGTGAGGGCAGAGTAGGGGAACAGGAGGGATCTCTTGTGTATACAAGTGAGGGCAGAGAGGACAAGGGGGTTGAAGAAAGAAGAGGCCTGAATTTTCATAGCAAGCATAGCATCAATGAGGGAAATGAAAAGGTCAGAAGGAAGGAGAGTGACATTAGCATTATCATGAAGGGTGTTAACAGCAGATGTGTGAGAAAGAGCATCAATGGGACCCATAGCTGTCCCTGGTTGGATGTTAAATTTAAGATTGAAGTCCTGAAGAAAGAGCATCCAGTGGGCTTGTCACTAGGAAAGATGTTGTGGTTGACAGAAGTATAACAGGTTTTTATGATCCATGTAGACCTCAATGGGATGGCTGGTCCCTTGGAGGTAGTGATGCCATTTAATTAAAGCATAGATTATAGTGAGGAGTTTGTGGTCATTGAAACACCTCTAACCTCTAATCAATCCTTAGATATGACTGATAACAGAGACTTTATGGAGAGGGGGCCAATATGTGTGAAGATAAGAGAAAGGGGAATATGTGGGACTGAGTCTACTTGCTAGGGCCTCTTACCAGAGGGAGAATACCAAGAGAACTCAACTGGCAAGTCCTCTGGTCAAGTTTCTTGGAGTTTATATACTATCTAACTATTTACATGAGTTGTACTTAGATCTAGTGATTGGATGGTAAAGGGTATAGGGGGGCATGTAAGTAGCATGTAGGATGGAAGATTATGCATATGGTGTCCTTGCTGCAGTGGCAGCATAGCCCTAGCTATGACAGTTTGCATTTTGATGCCTTAAGTCACCTTTGAGGGGATCTAGAGATCTGCCACCAAGGGGAAAGAATCTTGGGGAGATAAAGGTGTCCATAGATAGTCATATATGTGTATTATTTGGGGTGAAAGTTTGGGACAAAAGGATCAGTCCATTGGCCCAATATCTATGGGTGAAGATTTTGGATTTTGATTCCCCCTATAGATAAGGTTAGATAAAAGTGTCAGAGAGTGAAAACTGTTTCTGGAGGATCAGGGGGGATGATCCAAGGACTTAGGGGTGATCTTATGGATTCATAACAGTCATAGATGTCATAGTTGTGCTCTTGTGATGAAAGGGTGCAAGAGAGATAACTGCAAGGGTAAAGGTCTCTCCATTGACATTATATTGCATATGGATGCCACTCATGGTGGCCAAGGAAGCATCAGTCATAATGATGAACAGTCAAGTCAGATCAGGCAGAGTCAAGACTAGGGTGAAAAGAAAAAGGCATTGGAGTGTGCAGAAAGCCATTTCACATGTGGGAGTCCACTCCCATGCTTGATTTTTTTGTGTTAACACATGCAGGGGGATGGCTAAGGAAGAGAAGCTTGAGATGAACTTGCAGTAAAAATTGCAAAACCCCAGGAATAAGCACACTTCTTTCATGGTATAAGGGGGTGCCCAATCTTTGATTGTGGCCAGCTTGGCAGGGTCCATTTGTATATTGTTATAAAAGATGATCATACTGAGATACTCCACTTCACTAGCATCAAAGATGCATTTTGACAATTTCAGATAAAGAAAATGGTCTCTTAGTCAGAAAAGAATGAGTTGAGTTTGATGATAGTGGAGGGGAAGATTGGTCAAATGAATGAGAAAGTCATCTATGTAGATGACTAGCCATCCTTCAGTGAGATAATCTTGGAAAAGATGGTTTATTATCACTTGGAAGGTGGTGGGAGAGTTACATAGGCCAAAGAACATGACAGTTGGTTCATAGAGACCAAATGGGGTAATGAATACAGCTTTCCACCAATCTTCAGGGTGGATTAAGATATTATTAGAACATCAAATTTGGTGAAAATACTTGATCCTTTTAATTGATCTATCAAGGCAGAAATTAGTGGAAAAGGATATATGTTCTTGACAGTATGCTCATTGAGATATCTATAGTCCTGGCATGGATGAAGATCACCAGTCTTTTTAGGAACAAAAAAGAATGGGGAAGCATGTGGGAATATTGATGATACTATTTGGCCAGTTTTTAGGTTTTCAGTGAAAAACACCTGGTAGGCTTCTTTTTCTTTCAGGTTAAGATGATAGACTTTTCCCACATAGGGGACAAAGTCAGGGGTGAGGGTGATGGCATGGTCAAAAGGTCAAGATAAAGGTAGTTGTCCTGGTTTCACTTCTCTAAGCATGTCTTTGAAGGGAAGAAATGCAGAAGGAAGAGTTATTTCTTTTGTTGGCATGCATTCCTATGCCAATTGGGTCATCAAAGTTGTTTTTCAGACTTGTTCAATGGGAAATCATTTCTTCCTTAGTGCCCTGATTTTCTGATCTATGTTAGTGGAAAGATATCCAGTGAGATACTCATTGTTGTTAGACACTCTTGTAAAGGCCATCCAGGAAGAGTTATTGTCCCAGTCTCCTAGTTAATGAGTGGGTTTGTTTTTTATAACCAGGGTAGGCCAAGAATTAGAGGTTTTTTTTCTGTTATGCTTGGCCTGGGTAAGGACGAGCATAGCCCTTGAAAAGGGGATCGGGTTCTTGGGCCTTCATGCTGAAGGTATTGATGCCTCGCAAGCTGGAGGTCTTGGATCAAAGTATCGGTGAAGTAGACCGTCTGATGAGATGCTGGGCAAGATGTCGAGAGAAACCAGTAGATCTATTGACTAGTAGGTCGCAAGATACAAGAGAGATTCTACTTAGAGTCTATGGTACAATGCGCTAGGGTTTAAGTAGGTATGTAGACGATGCACAGACCAAGCAGTGCTCACTGCGGAATGACTCATCAGGAGTCATGTCAAGTCAGAACTAAGGTAACTGGGCAACCATTAATCAAGGGAGATAAAAGGGGGTACGAGGCATATGTTACGTAGTGAGCCAGCAACTTCGAATGGCGTAGACTACGAGGGCGACAACAAGATATACGGCGAGGAGGAAGACGACGAGTGACGAGAAGATTGACAAAGCGACGTCCACTAGGATGGTCGCAAGAACGTAGGCGACGAGTATGAGGAACGTGATGATGAATAGGAGTCGTCAAGGGCTTGTGCCGGAATGACGGAGACGAAGGTCGGAAGACGATGAGAATCCTCAGGGCACGACGGCGTAGTGAGGATGGAGCGAAGATGAAGATTGTTACTGGATCCTCAGGGCACAGCAGCGGAGTGAGGAATGAACCACAAGAAGTTACTAGCCCACACTTAGGCGTTGTAACGATGAGATTAAGCTTAGGGCTACTACAGGGAAAGCGCTACTACTTATACTACCAGCCATGGTGCACAGACCATGCTGACTAAGCGCTAACTATAGGAAGCCCTCAACCCTGGTGCAAGGGTTGACCTACAAAAGGGGAATGCCCAAGACCCTGGGCGTAACACGAGGTAAGCTATAACAGGAACGGCCATGAGGCAGAAGCAAAGAAGGCCTCATGGCGAACACGTGTACGGCACGTTGCCGGTAATACAGGACGACCTAGGAGACAAACGTTATCCTAAGGTCGGGAACACAAAGGTAAAGGAAAGCTCTAATCATATACCGTAGGGGATGGCGGGGAAGACTAGGAAAAAGGATATCGTCAAGACTGATCGCACGATAGGGTAGAAATGTAGTAAAACCGTAACATAAGCTCCGGTTTAGCTCGAAGGTTCACCCGAACCTTCAACTTCATCATCTCGAAGCTCCGGAGTATAACGCGGAGAGGCCGGAGATCGTGAAAGGGATCGGCGGAACAATGATCTCATGGCACGAGAGAAGGAAGAGACGAGAGAAGGGTGAGGGGACGGAGGATGGAATGGAAGGAGTTCCGGTGTGCTGCTTTGCGTGACGAGGAAAGTACGGTCCTCTCGAAACGTAGGATAGGGAGCAATAACCAGAAGATCAGGATGACCTTCGCACGACCAGCGATGGTGGTCCATCCAGACGGCGTCCAACGAAGCTAAAGAGAAGGCCCAGAAGAACTGGAAACAACTGGGGCAACTACGAATCCAAAGAAGCAGGCCATGATGGCGGACCCGCGACGTGACGAAGAAGTCGTAAGGATGAAGACGATAGAGGGGGACTGAGGAAGGTATATCGATGGGACGGGGCAAGAGACGGCGATGAGTGGGATGTTCGAGTGGAAGGATGTAGGGGGAAGTCATGATATCGGTGGCAGGATGAGGGATCGTCGATGGCGTCAAGCCCAGCTTTTATGCTCGGTGCGAGCGTGGGTATGGAAGAAGGAAACGGAGACGGAACAAGAGCGGAACAAAGAAGAGAAGACAGCGGAACAGAACAAGGAAGAAGAGAAGCCGGAAAGCGGAGAGCCGCAGAAGGGAAGCATAACGGTGGCATCAAGCCACAAAGAAGAGACGGAAGGGCAGCGGGAAGGAAGCCAGTTTAGACCCGTGGCGGGGATGAGCGAGGAGAAACCGAGGAGACCGCGGTACGGCGGTAGGCCTTGCAACGCCCTCACGGTCAAGGGCACTACGTTGGTAGCGGCGG
>JBBPJT010000840.1:0-14189 GCA_038088895.1 Xerocomus potaroensis
AATCTGAGAAATTTCACAGCCAGCCATGCTGGAATTGCAGTGCTCAAACATTATGTTCCAAACCACCATTGTTTGCTCCACACCATCATTAAGTACAGGAAAATGCTGTAGTGCTGTTCAGGTTGAAGTACAAGAAGCATGAGGGACAACAATGTGTGTGTATAGCCAAATCAAGAGTTTGAGTGCTGCAATTTCGACACAGCTGGCTGTGAAATCCCTCAGAGATTAAGCAACTTTCACACTTACACCACTTCTTACACCACTTAGAGCCAGTTACACATTGGAATGCAGAAATTGTACTGGGTACTTTTGCCGGAATCCAAGAATTATTTATGTGACCCATAATCATATGGATACTCATAATGTACACATGCAACAAATTCAAACGTTGTTTGGAAACTGTGCCAAGTGTGACATATAGCAGAGATTTCACACATAACATGGGAAGTGTGCTTACCATGTATTACAATGGTGTGATGTTGGTGTATATGAGTTAACTGCCAGGGACCCTAAATACTATGATTTTCTTACATGTCTATTAAATAATTGGTGTCATGTATAGTATAACTACCTGTTGAGTATATGGTATATATAAAGTAAACATTCCTGTATGTCAGGCTTTCATGCATACAACTGAAGCCCCCTGTTGAAACCAAACATGATCTTTTGTGTTGTTAGTCATCACATTCAAGGAACTGCTGTATTTCAGACAAATATATACTCTTTTCTTGCACAACTGGACAGGATCCACTGAACAACAACAAAAGCCTATGTCTATGCATGTCAAAGTGAAGGGGAGAAGATGAGTCATAATTAGTTGGATGTATTCATCACAGGAAAAGGATAGAAAAGTGCTGTGTGTTTGATAAAGGACTCCCAAACATAAGAGAGAGTGGCAGAATGGTTGAGAATGATGCCACTGTCTGATATTGCATCAAGATTGGTGCCTTTAGCATTACCACCACAAAGCCATTCATGTATGAATGTCCCTTGTATCAAAATTCTTGAATCCCAATACTGCTATCTTCCACTTGGAAACTCCAGGTAAGCACCAACAAACACAATCCAGAATGCATTCCACCCCCAGCACCACTCTGCAAGGGCCAAATGTTTTATGTGTTTGACAAGCCAGGATTCAATCTTTTTAGACAATACTTCCCAGTGGCCTATATCAGTCAGGCTGAATGCTGCCGGGAGTGGCAAGAACGTAATAGGTAAAAAACATTCCATTCCAATACTATTGCTGATGCTGTATTATAGGCTTTGGGGGCGCTACATCATGTCAATGCATTGCTTGTTGATTCCAGGGGCCAAAGCTTACCACACTCACACATTCAGATTGCTCAAATTAATCTACACTCCATGTATTTGCATGTACAACAGGTGATGTGAACTTATTATATTCTTCAGACAAGGTGTTACGTAGTGAGCCAATAACTCCTAATGGCGGCGACTATGAGGATGACAATGAGATGAGTGATGAGGGGATACACTAATAAGACAACGATGGATAGGGATATGATGTTGGCTAGGACTACTAGCACAAAGACAAAGGTGATAGTGAAGAGAATGGTGACAAGTCGTCAAGGGTGTCTGCCGGGATGACGAGGTATCATTGGAATCCTCAAGGCACAGCAGCAGGATGAGGATGGAGCCACAAGAAGTTACAGGCCCACATTTAGGTGAAGTAATGGTTAGATACAACTTAGGGTGCTACTACAATATAGTGCTACTTATATATTGTCAGCCTATGGTGCACAGACCATGCTGCCAAAGCACTACGTAAGGGAAGCCCTATACCCTAGTTTAGAGGGCACGCTATATAAGGAAATGTCCATAACCCTGGGTTATGGGGGCATATGTAAGTTGCTATAATGGGAACAGCTATGAGGTAGAAGAAAAGGGACCTTGTGGCAAACACATGGAATACATGTGGAAGTGGTACAGGCAACCTAGAGGACTGTAAGCATAGTCGTAGGTGAAGATGGAACAACCAATAAAAGGGACGTCTAATTGTATACTGGTGGGGACTGGGTAATAAGGAGGAGGGAGGAATGAATCCAATAGACTAGGGACCCCAATGCTAGACCAAGCAGAGGGCATCCCTCAGAAAACTGTAACACAAGGAGACCAGTTGTCCAACTGCTCATATGGAGTTTGAGATGGCACTGGTGGGTAAGAGACACTTGGTGACTTTTAATATGCTTCATACTGAATTCTCAGTGTCAGCCTTCTGCCTTTGGACAGATGGAACAGCTCACTATTCATGCAGATTCATTACCCACATACTGGAACACTGGAAGGGCCAGGGTAACTACTTTCCTGACAGTTGTTACAGTTTTCTTGGAGTTGTCGTTTTCTTTCATTCCGCTTATCTTGCTTATGTTATCTTCATCTTGTTGGATGCTACTTTCCTTCTAGGCTTAGTCATTCGTTGACGGCCTCGTGTCCCCAATTTCTCCACGGTTATCTTTAGCCTTACCCCAACGTACCTCTTTTAGCTTAGCATAGCTTGGTCTGTTTGCTGGAAGGACTAGTATAAATATCTAGCGACATGTATCAGTACGATAAGCTAGTTCTATGCAATCGCACATAGTTCCCTAGTCTCCAGTGTCCTCCCTTAAGGTTGATCACTCAACTAAGAGATCCTACTTCATCTGTACGGCGACAAACTACATTACGCATAACAAAAGAACTAGCTTCTCACTAGTTGAGAGCTATCTGTTACACTTGGCCTGGGTAAGGACGAGCATAGCCCTTGAAAAGGGGATTGGGTTCTTGGGCCTTCGCACTGAAGGTATCAATGCCTCACAAGCCGGAGGTCTTGGATCAAAGTATTGGTGCCTCGCAAGCTGGAGGTCTTGGATCAAGTATCGGTGAAGTAGACTGTCTGATGAAGTGCTGAGCAAGTCGTCGAGAGAAACCAATGGATCGATTGACTGGTAGGTCAGAGGATACAAGGGAGATTCTACTTAGAGTCTATGGTACAACACGCTGGGGTTTAAGTAAGTATCTAGATGGTGCATGGACCAAGCGGTGTCTACTGCGGAATGACTCATCTGGAGTCAAGTCGAGTCATAACCAAAGGTAACTAGGCAACCATCAATCACGGGAAATAAAGGGGAACACGAGGCATGCGAAAAGTTATGCCTAGAGCGGAAATAGCGTCCTGATCATGGGAAAGAAAGATAAGACTATGGAAAGGTCATCATATGTCTAAGAAAGGAAAGATCAAGGAAAGATAATCAAGAAAAGGGGTATTGGGGAATAAAACGTAACATTACCCCCTTAGTATGATGAAAATCACCATATTTTCAATACAATTCACGGAGGGATGAATAAACAGGTGAGCCCGTCATGTTGCTGTATCCTATATCGTTGGTCTGGTCATCATAATCAGTGGAATTGGTGTCGGGAGGTGTGATGTAGTCAATGAAAGATGTGGTGGTGGAAGGAGTAAGGGATGACACTGTGGATAAGGTTGACGATTCAACTAAAGTTGGAACTTCGTCTTCCCAAGCTGGGGTTCCCCATCCTGCATCTGCTACATCGGAAGGGGTGGGGCTTGGTTCTTGTTCAATATCTGCAATTCGTTGATTAACGACGTCAATGGTGCTCTATACCTGTTGAGTCGCCTGTTCAATCGTGCGGGTAGATTCATGAATTGTGAACAGCACTTGATTTGACATTTCGGTAAGTATCTGTTCAGGAGCTGGGTGATAAGATTGGGCCGACAAGGGGGTGGATGATCAGGACACAATACAAGAGGAGCGTCTACTATGGCGAGAAGATGACGATGAGGTGGAGGGGGATCGAGGGGGAGAGCATCTAGTGGCTGGGCAAAAGGATGGACGATGTCCAGGAGCATACTGCTGACAGTGAGGACATTCATACAGCTGACAATCTTACTTTAGATGTCCAAGGCATCGACAAAAGAAACAAGCCCTAGTGTATTGAGGATGGCCTGGGGAGAGAACTGGACTGGTCTGAGTCCGTAATTGTTCTGCGATACGCGCTTGTTCTATATGATTCATAGTCTATTGAAACATCTCCTCTTCTCTCGGCGTCAATGGTGCAGAGCTAGCGGATGGGGTAGAGGTGACAGTAGGGGGAGGAATAGGAACGGCTGGAGGAGATATGGATTGTTGAGATCCATCTTGGTTATGAAGGGCTCTGGTTTGTCTTTCAAGGGAAAAGTCTAGATCATCTACAATCTCAGTCATTCCTAATTGGTGGAACGCTCCGATCAGATGGTGTTGAAGAACAGCAAGACAAAGAGAAATGGTGGAGAAGGCAGAGGGGATATCATGAGGGGGTAAAGGCTCTCGTTCGTAAATATCAGAAATGGTGATGAGTGCAGCGCACTGATTGTAAGCCTTTAACATGTTTCCGAGGGGGGAATCTTCATCAAAATAGGTATCTAACGTGACGGCTAATCTGGAGTTTTCAAGGTTTCGTTGGAGATCTTCAAAGGTAGTTTCTTCTATAGAGACGAGCATGTCTGCATAAGGGGAGCAGATGATAATGGAAAAATCGTAGGGGAGAGAAATAGTATTGCTTGGGGAGGACATGGTAGTTGTGCGATGGAAGGGTGATATCATCAGATTTTTGTTTGGGAACCAAACGTCTTGGGGTGAGCCTTTTTATAAGCTAATAGAATTTTCTTGGCATTTTTCAAGTTCCACTCTGGTTCCCATGAGTCATCTTCCGGTGGATAGCCCTTCCATTGGATCAGATAGGAGTGGTTATTGGGTGGACCACGATGTTTTAATATTTGCTCAATTTTGAATTGTTCTTCAGATGCAATTAGGTCAGGAGGTGGCTTCGGAAAGTTCTCGCCATGTACGCTATTTTCGCAATAGGGCGATAAGAGAGAAGTGTGAAACATGGGGTGTATCTTCCATGTTATTGGGAGTTGGAGTCGGTAGGAAAGGGGAGAATAGACCTGTGTAATAGTAAAGGGTCCTTCCCTTTTTGGAGCGAACTTCGGGTTTTGTACAGAACATTGTAAGTTCCGTGCTTCTAACCACACCTTATTGCCTTTCTGGAAAGGTGTGAAGTTCTTTGTTGTTCGCGATTTCATAACCTGCTGGGCAAGTTCATGCGCAGCCAGGGCTTCATTTCTAGCAAATGTAAGAAGTCGAAGACGTTCTTTGACCGCAGGAAGGTCGGATTCAGCAAGGATGGAAGGAAGGGATCGGGGTTCGTAACCCATCATGAGGAAGAACAGGGACTTGGCAGTGATGGAATGAGGGTGGTGATTGTGTGCGAATTTGGCAAATGTGATGTTCACTGCCCAGGAAGTTGGGTTACTCCCGCAATAGATCTGCAGGTATGTTTCCACTTCTTGGTTTACTTGTTCCATTTCTCCATCCATCTGAGGGTGATACGCAGTGGAAAGAGAGAGATCATAGTCAAGGATATGCCCAAGTTCCTTTGTGAAGGAGGAGGCAAACTGAGGGCCTCTATCGGAAATGATCTTATTGTAAAGGCCGAAGCGTGAATAGACCTTCTTAAAAAATAATGTGGCGATGTTCTCGGCAGTAGCCATTTTCTTGGTAGGGCAAAGAATTACCCTCTTAGTAAGGCCATGGTCAACCACGACCAATAGCGAATCGAAACCGTCAGAGATGGGGAGATCAGTGATCAAGTCACAGGAGACTTGTTGAAAAGGGCGAGTGCAGGAAGAGGGGATAGGAAGGAGGGGAGGGACCGTAGGATGAGTATTTGCCTTGTTCTGTTGACAAAGGGCACATCCGTCGACGTAATTATGAATGAACACCATGAGACCTGGCCACCAAAATTCAGAGGCAACCATTTGTCGAGTCTTCAGTACGCCAGGATGGCCAGCAGTCGCATGATCATAAGAACAAGCGACAACCTCACGACAGAGAGAAAGGTCATTTGGTACATAGACCCAGTTTTGGAACGTCAAAACACCGGTGTCATATTTCCAATCAGAGAGGCAGGAGCGAAAGTGAGCAGGAACTTCGCCTGCAAGTGCATGGAGGGAATCAAGGACGATTGGATCAGAGGAAGAAGAGTTGGCAATTTTCTGGGACAACACAGTATCAATGAGAGAGACAAAAAGGTCTGGGGAAAGAAGGGTGATGTTTTTATTGTCGGTAGGTTCATCAGGGAGATGATCTGGTCGGCGGGACAAAGTGTCGGGAACTGTGAGATTGCGACCAGCGACATGTGTTAATTGAAGATCATAGTCGGCAAGGTCAAGTAACCAGCGAGCTTGGTGATGATTTAGTTTCTGCGGTTGATGAAAGTACGTCAAATTCTTATGGTCGGTGAAAACTTGAATGGAATGGGGGGATCCACGAAGGAAATGTTTCCAAGTGGATAAGATGCGAATGATCACAAGAAGTTCTCGATCATATACATCATAATTTTGTTCGGCAGGAGAGAATGTCTGGGACAGGTATCCATAAGGATGCCAGGCACCGTTAACATCAGTTTGAAGGAGGACACCACCAGAGGCGTAAAGAGAGGCATCCATGGTGATAGCAAAAGGTTTTGAATGATCAGGGAGTTGGAGAACTGGCTGGGAGAGGAACATCTGTTTGAGCGTATCAAAGGCGTCTTGCTGTCATTCCTTCCATTCCCATGGTTGGGATTTCTTGGTCAGATCAAGGAGAGGTCGGGCAATATCAGAGAAATGGGGTAAAAATTGTCGGTAAAAGTTTGCGAATCCTAGAAAGGATTGCACATCTCGTACTCATTTAGGCATTGGCCAATCCTGGATTCCTGCTAGTTTAACAGGATCCATGGCGAGTTTGCCATTCTTGATAATCATTCCAAGGTATTCTACCTTGAAGATGTTGAACTTGCACTTTTCTAACTTCAAGTACAAGTCGAGTTCTTTCATTCGTTGGAGAACACGTTTTGTTCGTTGTTCGTGTTCGTTTGGGTCGTCAGAGAAGATAAGGAGGTCATCCATATAGATGATGAGCCATCCTTCGGCGATCATATCTCGAAAGGAGTCATTCATGAAACACTGGAATGTTGCTGGGGAGTTGGACAGGCCAAAGAACATGACCGTCGGTTCAAAGAGTCCACAATGAGTGATAAAGGCGGCTTTCCATTGATCACCATCCTTAATGCAGACGTTGTTGTATCCCCATCACATGTCAAACTTCGTAAAATGAGAGGCTCCTTTGAGCTTAGAGATGAGATCGGAAATGAGGGGAAAGGGGTAAGCATCACAAACTGTATGTTCATTGACGTATCAGTAATCCTGACAGGGGCGGAGTCCACCATCCTTCTTCTTTACAAAGAAGAAGGGGGATGCTTGTGGAGACTTTGATGGGCGAATCTTGCCTGTTCGAAGATGTTCATCGATGAAATCGTCAGTGGCTTGTCGTTCATCTGGGGAAAGAGGATATATCTTGGAGATCTTTGGAATAAAAGTCTCCTTCATATTTAAGGCGTGATCGTAGGGTCTTGATGGGGGTACATGTTCCGTCACTTCTTTTGAAAAGACTGAAGCGAATTCTTTGTACTCGGTCGGAAGCATAGCTTTTGGTTTTGCTTTTTCGGTGGCAATGGCTAATTCGGTAGACTGGGTAAGTCTTGCTACAATCCTGGAAATCTGTGGTTTTATAACCATTTGCCCTTTCATGCAATGAAGGGTGGAAATGGTGTAAAAGTCTAATTGGCGGTCAACCAGTTGTTTGGGGGTCTCTTTATCAAGATACTGATTCAATCCTTTGACTTCTATGTCATCGGGGATGATATGTTCTGGGGGAGGGGATTCTTTCACAAGTTTTCCTTTGGAGAGATAGGAAGCACGTGTTCCTACGTGTTTGAGGTAGAGGTTGAGGGATTTATTGAGGGACTCGTCTAGAGTGACTATCCCTTTCTTCCAATCAATGACTGGGTTCGTTTGTTTGAGCCATGGGGCCCCAAGAATGACATTTTCATGTCCACAGTTCATAACGTAGAACTTGACTTTCTGCGTTTGTTCGCTGATCTTCATGTAAAGGGTCATAGAAAAGTGAACTGTAGTGTTGTGGGACTGGTCAGCGTTTCTTGCAATGACTGGGAAAATAAGTCGTTCGAGGGGTATCTTATGTTTTTGTGTGAAGTGATGATCTATACAGGAGATTTCAGCTCCAGAGTCTATGAGAGCTGAAGTGTCAACAGTTTTCAAGGTTCCAGTAGTAGCAATGAGTTGGATTGGCAATCTAAGTGACTTTGATTGTCGCTCTGCTACAAATACAGGGGAGCAGGTAACCTTGGAAATGGAGGGTACTGATGTCGATGCAGTCCTCCCATCTAAAAGCCCTGTGGTTCGAAAAGTCAGGTGGAAAGTCTTCCCACCGTTTCTTCTTCAACACCTTCTTCATCTTTCTTTTCCTCTCTCATTTCTACCTTTCGTACTTCCTTCCTTTCTGGTTGTCGACGATGCTCTGGACACTCCTTGGAGACATGTCCTTGTTTATGACAGTTGTAACAAAGGCCTCGTCTTCTATGTTCAGCAACTTGTTCCATAGTCAGCCGATCAACATCCATCGCGTTTGGATCACGAGGAGTAGAGGCGGGGGTTTGTCGGTAGGGTGGTACGTAGGTGGAGGGGGAGGATCAGGAGTGCAGCCTTTCGATTCGGTCTGCAAGATCCCATTGGGTCTTGAAATGAACAGCTTTTGTGTACCATTCAGTAATCTTAGTCGGGATGGTATCCATGGATTGGATCCGTCGCATCAGGGGAGGGGGAATTCCAGCGGCAAAGTATGAGATAAGTACTGCCGAGTCAGAGGTCTCATTCAATTCTGCCTGAATGGCTTTCATCTTGAACTGGTTAATATATCCAGTCAGGTTCTTGTTCTTTTGGACGTGATAGGTGGTAAGCCATCCTAGCGCTTAATGTTTCTGGTCTGAATGTTCGAAGTCAGCTTTGAACTTCGTAACAAAATCTGTAAAAGCCCCAAAAGATTGGGCATCCAATGCCTGGTTTTGGACCACAGTGGCCCAGGTTAAGGCGGATCCTTTCTTCATATATGAGAGCGCAAATGCAACCCTCTTATCATCATTGTTGTACACTTCTTTGTTGACGAGAAGGTACGTTTGTACGTTACTAAGCCAGTCTGCTGCTCTAGAGGGGGATCCGTCATATTCATCAGGGGTGTTGAGGTGAAGCTCAACGGGTTTCTGTTGAGTTGTCATTGGAGGGGGAAGGGGAGCGGTTAAGTATGTGGGGAGGGGAGGGAAGGGTTGTACTGGGGAAGGGGGAAGAGCAGTGGATGGCGAAGATATCTGAGAAAATGATTGACTCAATGCAACTGTTATCTGATTGGGGGGTTCTAGGCTGAGGTCTTCGTTAGTTGAAGTCTCAGTATCTGTAGCTTCTTCTTCTGGGGTGGGAGGGGTAGGAGTACGCTGGCCTCAATAGGCAGCAAAGAGGTTGGGGAAGTTTCGGGGGTTTCAGTGGGTAATGGTAAGGGGAGGGTAGCGCACACAACGATGGTGGCGCTATCTAGAAGAAGTAGAATCTTTTGTTACGTTTGGCCTGGGTAAGGACGAGCATAGCCCTTGAAAAGGGGATCGGGTTCTTGGGCCTTTGCGCTGAAGGTATCAATGCCTCACAAGCCGGAGGTCTTGGATCAAAGTATCAGTGCCTCACAAGCTGGAGGTCTTGGATCAAGTATCGGTGAAGTAGACCGTCTGACGAAGTGCTGAGTGTTACGCTTGTTGTAGTTCGAAGAGACCTTCTAGTCGTTGGAGTAACCCAAGGACCTTAGAAGTTGCACAGGAAGGACTAGGAACTACACTGGTATTGCGTAGAACTAGCTTACTGCTACTGATACAAGCGCGAGGTATTTATCCTATGTACTCTTGCGAACGGACCAAGCTGTGTCTACCAGACCTGGACGACAAAACTATGGGGAACGTCAAAAGGGGATACGGATGAATGTTGGGGACACGAGGATAACGCAAGGTCATCCTAGAAAGGAAATAAGCGTCCAAGAGAAGGGAAATGAACTATTGAACGGAAATGAACTACAAAAAGGAAGCAAGAAGGTGAAAGAAGACGAAACAAGGCCAAAATCGTAACACTGAGCAAGTCGTTGAGAGAAACCAATGGATCGATTGACTGGTAGGTCAGAGGATACAAGGGAGATTCTACTTAGAGTCTATGGTACAACACACTGGGGTTTAAGTAAGTATCTAGATGGTGCACGGACCAAGCGGTGTCTACTGCGGAATGACTCATCTGGAGTCAAGTTGAGTCATAACCAAAGGTAACTAGGCAACCATCAATCACAGGAAATAAAGGGGAACACAAGGCATGCGAAAAGTTATGCCTAGAGTGGAAATAGCGTCCTGATCATGGGAAAGAAAGATAAGACTATGGAAAGGTCATCATATGTCTAAGAAAGGAAAGATCAAGGAAAGATAATCGAGAAAAGGGGTATTAGGGAATAAAACGTAACACTATCTACGCTCCAACCATTCCACCAAGATACTTCCCTTCTCCTGCATCGTCTGACACTACTGTGTCCACAGAGGACGACGAAGAACTATATCAAGAAGATCATGCCCCATCCCCTCCAGTACAACTCTTTCCTCCCATCCCAGATCTTGAAGTCATGAATGACCCAAATGCCCCCGTTCTCCACGACATTGTCCCAGCACTCCCTGTTCAGGATCCCTTACCAGCCAAGTCAAAAGCTGGTCTTCCGGAGGCCTTCTCTGGCGAAATGAAAGATGCCATCTATTGGGGCCAAGCTATGGCCACCTACTTTAAGCTGAATCCCTGTCATTACGAATATGATGGCCCAAAGATCCTTGTTACTCTGAGTAAGTTGACGAAGGGGTGAGGAATCCCTTTTGCTGAAAAGTGGTATCACCTCTTAAACAACAAAACCATCCCTGACGATGAAAAGATGTATGACCTCATGATGGAGGACTTCAATAAGATGTTTTATCCCTATAACTTCAAAGAGGAAGCTTGCAGGAAGCTACTAGCAACTAGACAAAACCTATGAGACCGAGACAAAGGTTTTCAGAATTACCTTGCAGATTTTCAACTTCATGCTGCACATAGCGGAGTAACTGACCAGAACACCCTCATTGATGCCTTCGCCACCAGACTCGATTCTCAAATAAGCCAAATGATTCTCTCCATGGGAACTCTCCCTGATACCCTGGATGTGTGGGTTATGGCTGCTGCAAAGTTCCATGTGCAGCAACAATGAATTAGGGCAATCCGTGCAGGGGGATCATTTCAATTAGGACTTAGAAGGATCCGAGACCCAAACGCCATGGAGGTCGACTTAGTAACCATGACACCAGCGAACTGTGCTAAGCACCTACGAGAAAATAGATGTTTTACCTGCCATAAGATAGGCTGTCATGCCAGTAACCATCATGGACAAAACTCTGGGAATCCTGCTTGTTCCACCAATCCCTTTCGATCTCGCAATCCCTTCACCCCTTCTACCAGCACTAATGTTCCGGGAGGGTCGAACTTGCGACAAATTCCTCGTCCAACCCCCATTAGAGCAGTAAATGTTGAACCTGAACCATCCCCCCTTGATCAGTATATCAACCAGCTCATCGAAAATGGTACCACCATTGATCAAATTTGCAATGTGCTTACCACTTGCTATGAAGGCAACACTGAGTCAGAAGAGAAGGCACGGATTGAGTTAGCTGTAAAGCAAGGAAAGGATTTTTAAGACGGGAGAGATTGAGGTCAACCATTCATCTCCCTATTGACGTCGTAGCCTCTGTACATCATACAGGACCCAATGAACCATCCATGCGGCTTCCTCTTAGACTGTATAGAGCGACGACTACTGTTGACACCCAAGCACTTGTGGACAATGGAGCCACTGGAAGTTTCATCGATGAAACCTTTGCACGAAAACATCGCTTTCCTTTGACCAAAATCACCAACTCCCAAATTGCGTGAAATGTTGATGGGACAATAAATCGAAGTAGCATCGTCCAATACCAAGTATCCCTTGCCATGAAAATTGGAACGAGGGTATATCCTTGGACTTTTCTAGTCCTTTCCCTCGGAAAAGAACAGTTAATTCTAGGATTACCTTGGTTGCGAAAATCCAACCCCAGAATTGATTGGTTGACTGGTGACATCAACCTTCATGATGAAGAAGCACGATACCTCTCAACTAACGTAAACCCTAGTATCAACAAACAATGGAAAAAGAGATTCAGCCCAGAAGAACAAATTCATAAAGTTACTCTCGCCACTACTCTAGCTCAACAAATGGAAAAAAAGGACATCGAACTCCCGAAACCATTCCAAGACTATGCTGATGTGTTTTCAAAACCACTGTCTGGTCAACTTCTCCCTTCTCAACCTTTTGACCACACAATAACCTTGACACCAACCTTCATTCCACACGTGGCGAAAACATATCCATTAAATCCCGCTGAATGAACAGCGTGCCAAACCTTTCTCAACGAAAATTTATGAACAGGGAAAATCGTTCCCTCAAAATCCCCTCAGGCTTCCCCCTTCTTCTTTGTGCAGAAAAAGACAGGTGACCTACGCCCTTGTCAGGACTATTGATACCTCAATGAACATACTATAAAAAATGCATACCCTCTTCCCCGAATCTCTTCTCTCATCAATCAATTGAAAGAGTCAATGATCTTTACTAAGTTTGACGTCCGATGGGGATATAATAATGTCCTCATTCGACCAGAAGATCGTTGGAAAGCTGCATTCATCACCCCTTTCGGACTCTTTGAACCAACCGTAATGTTCTTTGGTCTTTGCAATTCCTCCACAACGTTTCAAGCCATGATGAACCATCTCTTCCATGATTATCTTGCAGAAGGATGGTTAATCATTTATATGGATGACATTTTGATTCATTCCTCTGAATTAACCATTCATCATCATTGCACCCGCCTCGTTCTCAATCGGTTACGTGCCCACAAACTATACCTCAAATTATCCAAATGTACATTTGATGCAGAGGAAATCGAATATCTAGGCATGGTCATCGCCCATCACAATGTACAGATGGATCTGGTAAAACTGGCTGCCATTCACCAATGGAACCCTCCCCAGTCTGTAAAAGAGGTATGATCCTTCCTCGGGTTCTGCAATTTTTATTGAAAATTTATCCTGAATTTCTCTCTCCTTGCGACTCCCCTACATCAGCTGACAAAAAAGAACCATCCTTGGCTATGGGATGAAGCCTGCACGTCGGCTTTTGCATCAATAAAACAACTGTTCTCTTCCACCCCTGTCTTACTCCTTCCTGACCTACAAAAACCATTTATCATCATGACCGACGCTTCCCTGACCGTGACTGGAGGAGTACTCATGCAACGCGACGTCAATGGAGATCTCTACCCCTGTAGTTATCTCTCTCATACCCTCACTCCACAGGAATGCAACTATGACGTTTATAACCAAGAGTTGTTGGCTGTCATTCACGCCCTTACCAAATGGCGCCATTACCTCAGAGGGACAGGTCATCCTGTTGAGGTCTACACTGACCATAAAAATCTGTTGTATTTCCGCCAACCCTATCATTTATCCTGGCGACAGGCTCGTTGGATGCTTTTCCTCCAGGACTTCGACCTCAAATTCACTGTTCATCCCAGTACCGCCATGGGCCCTGCTGACGCTCTCTCACGAATGCATGAGATCGATACGTCTTCCAACAATGCTGATGTCACCCTCCTTCCCTTGGATCTCTTCCTCACACAAATCGATACCACCCTCCTTTCCACCATTCGTGTCTCCTTCCTTACCAACCCCTTGGTCCTTTCTGCCCGGTCCCACCTTCAACATGGTGTCCCTCTTTTCTCTCGCTCCTCTCTGACCAATTGGTCCTACTCTTCTGACGACGGCTGTCTCTATTTCCAACGACGACTTTACGTTCCCCCCACCGCACGTTCTTCCCTTGTCTCCTCGGTTCACTCCTCCCCAACGAGTGGTCATGGGGGGATCTTTCGCACCCTCTCCCTACTTCAACGTGATTATTGGTGGCCCGGGATGGCCTTGTTCATCTGCCATTTCGTTCTCGGTTGCCCTCTTTGCCAATCGAGTAAAATTAATACCCATCCGACGGTCCCTCTGTTACGTGGAACGTAGCTTTGAGATGAAGCAAGAAGAGATAAAAGGAATTCCTAGTCAACTTCGGATTGACCTTAGGAATGACTCGGAAACTAGGGAGCTATGTGTTATTGCG
>JBBPJT010000841.1:0-14187 GCA_038088895.1 Xerocomus potaroensis
GCGAGGACGGGGCGGCGGTGGCTTCCGTTAGTGGCAGCACAGACGATCGCTTTGCTGATGAGCATGTAGGCCCACAAGCAGAAAAACAGGGCAGCGGAAAAAATGGCTGCTATTCCGTTGTTTACGCCTGGTGGGATGATGCGGACCACGGAGAACGCAATGGACACACGGGCAAACCATATCGAACATGTGTAGGCGATCGCACCTAGCCACGCGACTATTATGTGGACGTGGCGTGACTGAGCGGGGGTAGCTGAGGAGAGACACGGTGCATTCCGATCAAAGTTTAATTATGGATCAGCAAGAAGGAACAGCTCACGCAAAGCCTCGAAATTTGTGTACGGGTCATCCAGCGGCGCAAAGCTTAGCCATAGGCCAACCAAACCGGCAAAATTACACGGTACGGTGAGAGCGGCCCAGAGGTCATCCCACCAGAGCCGCCGCGTACGGTATCGAAACCAGAGCCGGAAGGATGTTAGAATCACACCGAACGCATGAAAAATGGTGACTACAACTTGTGAAAGTCCGCTTGGTTGTTAATTTGCTGTTGTATATTCTAGGAAAAGCTTACTGAGAAGAGCGGATAGTGTCTCCGGTGATGCCAACGGATTCTCGGTCATTGGTGCTCTGACTGGGAGTGTGCTTGGCCTCCTTGATGGGGTTGCGAAAGGGGACGATTGGCTTGAAGAATTGGTCTATAAGAAAGTCTTCCTTGTCAATCTTCAAGCAGACATCACATTAGGTAGAAAGATTGGGACGAGACATATACTTGGTGGGCAGCGTGCAGGGTTAACGTCGCGAAGAAGAACACCGCTGAGCGATCAGGTCTTGTTTCAGGTTCACATGGTTGCCGTGCACGTTCTGTTTCAAAGTGTTGATTATTCACCCGGGGCGAACAGAGCGTAATCTGGCTAGCTTGCTATGCAATCTGGGCCTGGATACGTCTTATTATCGGCACATTGTTTTTACCGGACGCTAACCGAGATCTCATCGCCTGGGCATAGCTGAAGCAGGATCACGGTGAGAGAGCGCTACTGACTTACAAATTATCGTTCCTGGTCGGGGTATTCACTCGCTCGCGAAATAAAACTTGATGAACAAGCAGGGCCGATGGGGCGACTATAACGCCTACATTGCTATTCAATCGCCGCCCTGGATTGTTCATCAACACTTTTGGCTATGAGGGCTACCAGCAGATTATCAGCGCTCACAATTTGATCCGGATCTGGTTTCCTTTCATTGCTCTCCAGACCAGACAGTTTATTAATGGTGTGTGTCGCATAGTATGACTGCCTGGTTGATATGCGCCGTCGTTGTATGCTCTCTCTGGGTTGACCGACAGGATCTATATCTTGATCACAGATTCCGGTGCTAGTAGATGCCACGTTTTGCATCCTCTGAATGACAAACTTTGGAGCAGCGGTTACTTTCAATAACTGGCACCTGTCAAGCGGATAAGATCCAAGTGTTCTGAACCCCCATCGCTGGTGGGTGCTACTAGTAATTCCAAGATCGTGATGTTAGTTGGGATCCGCGTTTGTTAATCTACGATGAGGTTGCACACGATAACAGCGACGACCGACGTTTGAATGCTAGACATGAATCGAAACGCGAACTGCGAGTCGCTAGTGGCCGTCAGGTGATTTTGTGTGGTGTCGGTCTTTGTCTCTTATCACGAGGACTGTCCAACTCGTCATCAGCGTCCCTCACGATGTCGAGTCCACCGTCGCAGTCTCTGCACGCTTCCATGCATGCACCAAAGCCAGAGCGTCCAGTGCCTGCCTTACGACCACCGTCTCTCAACCAGCTCGCCGCTCGTATCAGCTTGAGCTCCGGTGCGAATCCATCGGCGTCTAGCTCGCCCGCCCGCCCGCGCCTCGCAGCTTCCCTTCTCCGCACCGGCTCACAGACTTCTTTGTCAACTACGTCTACCAACGATTCCATCGCTGTCAATGTCCCCGGGTCTACCCGTTCGACGTCTCCGGCATTCACAGCTACTGCCACACCTCCCAAGTCCACCACGCCTTCCATTCCGGAGGATGCGCCACTCGAGACGGAACCTCTCACACAAGAGAAATTGAAGGAACTCAATCAGGAGATGGGCTCTGTTGTGAAACCTCACGAGAAGAAGATCAAGGGGTACAAGAATGTGCCTAGTCTCGACGCTATCACTGCTCGCCTGGCCAAGGCGAGAACGCTCAGTGTGGATGGCTCGGCACGCCCTCCGGAAGCTGAGATGATCGAGGATCCAAAGACACCCGGTGCAGTCATGAAGGCACCCGAACATCCCCTCCAGTTTACTTGGTGGGTGAGCATGTTTGTATGAGGGACACAAGTGTCTATATCTTTCCCCGTATTCATAGGACCATTTACCACGATACCAAAGCCAAGGCACCTTATGTTCCCGCTAAAGGCACGAGCGAGGACAGCGCCGCTTTCTCTGCCGTTCCCGAGTCGGATGATTATGAGGCGGGGTTGACCGTCATCGGCGAATTTGACACTGTCGAATCGTTTTGTCGTTATTTCAATTGGCTCAAGCCGCCCTCGAAGCTCGAACGGAACTCCAACTATCACATTTTCAAGTCTGGGATCAAACCCATGTGGGAAGACGCTGCGAACGCGCAGGGCGGAAAGTGGGTCCTCACGATGAAGAATAACCCAGCTTTGCTGGACCGGTGTTGGGCTTGGTTAGCGATGGCGTTGGTTGGGGAGGAATTGGAAGAGGGCGACGAAATTTGTGGAGCGGTTGTGAGCTTGAGAAGCAAGGTGGACCGTATCCAGTTGTGGACCCGGAGCAAAGACGACGTCGAACGATTGAATGGCATTGGGAAGAAACTCGTCAAGTTGCTGGACGTCTCTGAAGCGGACAGCATCGGGCTCGAATTTCAGGTTCGTCTTCTCTCCAGTCGTGTGTCGGGTATAAGTTTCTCACTTGTGGTTTCGTCAGTATAATACGGAAGATCGGCCTTTGCCAAACAAGTTTTTGTCCATCCAAGCAATGCCATCGACAGCCTATCGGTCGACGTTTGGTGCGTCGGCAGGTCACACGCACACGCACAGGGGTTCTTTTGGAAGTGCTACTAGTCCCACAACGGACTCCGGAACGCCGGCCAGTATCGTGAGTGCCTTTGGAAGCTTCGGGATCGGCAATATCGGAGGAGCTGGATGGAGGACCAAACGAACGTGAAGTGATGCGCGACAGTGTCCGGGAGAGTTCCTGTTTGCAAGACGTTCCGACGAGCGATTGCATGTATCATTTTGTCCAGCAATCTCACTTATTCCGCATTTCATAAACGTTTTGTCGGTGCACATAAATGGTCGTTATGGCAATCGAATTTGTGCCTCGACAGTCTCGTCGACACCGGACCTGGGAGGATGAAAAAATTGGACAAATCCGGACTCGAACCGGAGACCCCCCGCACTCAGCGCCATGCTAAGCGGATGTGATAACCAGCTACACCATATGCCCGACAAAATTGATTTCCCAAAAATCCCACTTGGACTCGTGCGTGTGAGAAAGTCCGTCCTCCGTCCCTTTTTGCACAGCCACTCGCGTGATCGAACAAGTCGCCCCGACACAGCCAAACCGAACCACAAAATGGACGGCGAACGAGCAGCAACCAATGGAACCGGAATCTCAGCGCAGCCCGACGTCGCGATGGACGTCGAACAAGACCGACAACAACGTCCTCAACAGCCTCTTCCCACCACATCGTCCATTCAGGAAAACGGCGATGTTGCCTCCAGGCCTCCATCAGCGTCACAATCAACCCTAGAACCCATTGGTAACACACTCCAGATTTCGGTGTCTGGTGCGTCCGATAAACCATTGGTCACGGCTGAGCGCGACGTGGCGATGGACTTGGCCGAAGGCGAGACAGTCGACGGACAACCTGGACGGGTCAATCGTACCGACGCTGGGGAATTGGCACCCGCTATGGCCAGTAGAGACGCCCACACGGAGGTGCCACCGTCTCTGGCCAAAGACTTGGCGGCGGAGGCGAAGCGAGATGTGAGCATGCCACCCGCGCAGTTCACCACGGAACTTGCTCCGAGCCGGTCGCCTGCACCTATGGTCTCCGAGTCCTCTGCGCCGTCCGTGAATGTGGCCACGCCCAGCGTGCGGCCCACACCGCTTCCATACGTCGGGGGACAACCCCAGGAGCGTCAGCTCAATGTCACAGATGCGTTGGGCTACCTCGACGCTGTCAAAGGCCGGTTCCAGGACCAGCCAGAGGTGTATAACCAATTCTTGGATATCATGAAAGACTTCAAGAGTCAACTGTGCGTGTCGTGCTCGGCTCCTTGACCGGTGATATGCTCACACCGCGATGCAGGATAGATACCCCGGGTGTCATCAGCCGCGTCTCTCGCCTATTCAATGGCCACCCCGTGCTCATTCAGGGATTTAACACGTTTCTTCCTCTCGGTTATCGTATCGAGTGCTCTACAGATCCACAACAATCCGCTATGATCACTGTTACTACGCCTTCCGGAACGACGCTTCAGTCAACCCGCGACGAGCCAGGGGGCGCGAATGGCCTACTGGGCTCTTTGCCCCGTGCGGATAGTCTAGCTGCTGGCCCGTCAAGTACCCTTCCGTCTGATCCGGGCGTATATGGCATAGGGTCGGACCGCGCATCCATCGAACCCGCAATGCAATACGTGCAGAAAATCAAGCAGCGATGTGATGAGACGACCTATCGTTGTTTCCTCGAGATACTGGAGAGGTTCCATAACAAGGATATCGAGGTCGACGAGGCAAGTCTTATTTTGCACACGCCCTATACACTGAACACGTAACTCGGATTTCACCCAGGGGGAGGTGTCCGCCGAGATCGCTCGACTGTTCAAAGATGATCCTGATTTGCGCTCTGATTTTCGGGTATTCATAGCTGACAAATCTCAAGCGCTTTTTGACGACGCGGAAGACAGTCTCCTCGCTGCGCCTGCGGGAGCCAGGCGCACGAGATCCAACACGCCTCTGGACAGATCGACACGTCGTAGAACAGAAGTATCGCTGTCGGCTGCCGCAGAAGCGGCGACTGTTCCCCAGAAGCGAAAGCGGAGGGTCAACGAACGTGAGCGTGAAAGGGAAATCGCACCAAAGACGGTTTCTGGCCAGCAGCGTGTATGTCATCATTTAGCGTTGCTTTCTTGGAATGCTGACACTGACCAAAGTCGACACAGGCAAACTTGACTGTCAATGGCAATGCTAATGGGATGGAGCGTGTTCCATCCCCCGGCTTTTCGTCCATCCGCCAGGCACAACTGCAGCAAGTACAACAGCAGTTTGCTGCCTCGTCTATTCATGTTCCCAGTCTCGATGATACCCACTTCTTTGATCGGGTTAAACGCGCGATCAACAATCGTGACGCGTTTAACGAATTCTTGCGTCTCGTCAATCTCTTCACTCAAGAACTCATCGATACCGCCCGGCTTGTACGCGAAGCACGGAATTTCCTCGGAGACGGTGAACTCATGCGTCAATTCAGGGAGATTCTTGGATGGGACGATAGGAGAGAGCGAGAGAGGTGGCTATTGGAGGAACAACAACAGAAACAATCCTGGGCGCGTGCGCAAGGCCAGAGCGCACCCAATATGCCTTTGCGACCGGGTCGTATCAACACCGGATTGCAACTGGGCAGTTACAGGCGTATGCCGCCTACTGTATGTACTCATTCCTGGTATTCGATGGGGCTTCTGATCATCATTGTTGACACTATCAGGAGGCTCAAGTGACTTGTTCGGGACGCGACGACATGTGCAAGTCGGTTTTGAACGACGAATGGGTTTCTCATCCTACATGGTCGAGCGAAGACTCGGGATTTGTTGCTCACAAGAAGAATGTCTACGAGGAAGCCCTTCATCGTTCCGAAGAAGAGAGACACGAGTACGATTTTCACATTGAAGCGATCCTACGCACGATCGGGATGCTCGAGCCAATCAACAACAAAATTGCTCAACTCAGCCCCGAAGAACGTGCCGTATTCAAGCTCAAGCCAAACCTGGGCGGATCTGCCAAGAGCATACACCAGCGCCTCATTAAGAAGATATATGGTCGGGAAGCGGGATTGGACGTACTCCAGGCGATGCAAAATACCCCATCGGTCGCCATTCCCGTCGTTCTCGTGCGGTTGAAAGACAAAGAGGAAGAGTGGAAACGCGCGCAGAGAGAATGGAATAAGATATGGCGCGAAGTCGACGCCCGGAACTACCACAAGTCACTTGACCACCAGGCCATCAGCTTCAAGACGACGGATAAGAAGGCCATCACGTCTCGTGCGTTCATCTCGCAGATCGAGGCGGTGCGCGATGAACAAATGGATAAACGGGCGTCGTATATCGACCCTCTCTTCGCGCGCACGCGGCCGAGACATCAGCTAGCGTATGACATTGAAGACGTGGGTGTGTTACAGGATGTCATCAAGATGACGCTGTCGATGTTGGATCGGACGCAGGGCCAGATCAATAGCACGGACCGGAAACGTGTGGAGGCGTTCCTGAGAAGTTTCATTCCACTCTTTTTCGCGCTTGACCACGAAGCCTTCAATCGTGCGTTTGTCGTTCAAGAGGTCATCGACGGAGAGGGCGCGGATGATGCAAGCAGCATTGCTGATGACATCGAGACAGCGAGTGTGGTGAGCGGGAGCTCATCGCGTACTGGAGGTAACCGAGGGCGCAAGGCAGGTGGCACTTCGGGTGGTGATTTAAGAAAGAAGCTGTTGAAGAGCGAACAAGCCAAATCGACCAACCGGAAGACGCGTGCTCAGGACGGGACGTCGCCTGCTCCGTCTCGACCTGTATCACCGACGCCGGGTGACGCGATGCAAGTCGATGGAACGGAGGAAGGCAAAGCGGAAGGCGAAGTCGCATCGCCGTCGCGGCCCGCATCCCGGAAACACGTTTTTTTCTGTAACAATATATATTATGTGTTATTGCGATTGCTCGAGGTGAGTTGGGTATATCATAAGCGTTCTGATGGGAGACTGATAGCCCCTGCCTTGTTAGGTGTTGTATTCCCGTTTCTTATTTTTCAAGAACCTCGCAGTGTCAATGTCAAACAAACCCTCTAAAAGTACGGTTGCCGGTGCTACCTTTAGCTTGCCGACAACACCGTCCCTTATCCAGCTGGACGAAAGGATTGCTCACGCAGAACATTTCTACGATCTCATGCTCGAGTCTTGCGAACGGTTATTCGACAACGAGATTGATCAGCATGCGTTCGAGGAGCAAATGCGGTTCATGTTCGGATACAAGGTCTAGTTTTTTACCTTTCGCAATCATTCCTTGGTTTTGCTTAAAACAGTGGGGAACTAGGATGCATATCGTATATTCACGATTGACAAGGTGCTCGGTGCGTTTATCAAACAGGTGCAACTTGTGTTGCCAGACACGAGGTGCCATGACCTGCTCGAATTGCTGAGGAAGGATCGAGGGCTCTCGTCGCCCACGATGCAGGATCAGACGAACAGCCGTCGGTCAGCCGAGAATATCATGGGTCCGGATGAGAACATTTACCGAATTGATTGGGTGCGTTGTCCCTGGCGCCCGCTAACTAGAGGAGGATATTGAAGACAATGGGTAGATTCAGACAGCAAAGACGTTGACGATACAGCTGTTGGCAAAAGATGATTCGAAAGCGTACGACGCAGAGATTCTAGCTGAGCGATGGCAGTCATACATCGATGCGTACGTTTCGGTGGGTGGCGCGCGTCTAGTATCGTTATGTACGAAGCAAAGACGAATCTTTTTTTTTTTTCAGGGTGACTCTAGGCAGGGTCTTCTCACCTCCAGGTTCCGGCGATCATTTTTGAACAGGTATGTCTACGCCCAAGTTGAAAGTCCGTCCCGCTTACTAGCGCCCGTATTCGTAGGAACGTGCGGCCATCTGTGACAGCAGCGATACCCGAAATACTCGCCCGCGGTTCGCTCGAGATCCGAGTGTGTGTACGCACGTACCGCTTGTTTTACGTCCCACACACGGAGGACTTTTTGCTGCACGTGTGGAACGAAGGCGAGAGAGCGCTGATGGGGAAGAGGAAGGAGAAGTTAAGGGGGAAACAACAGGCGTGGATGAAGGAGGTTGTGTCGGGCGAATGGACCGAACGCAGGATGGGCCCGAGTGCTATGGGGGCTGCCGAGCCGGCCCCAGAGGGCAGTCGAACCCCGAGTACGGAGGACAGGCCAGGACTTGGTGCAGATGCGAACGGGGAGTCAGATGTGGGTGTGAGCGGCAGCGTTGTTTCTGTGTCATGACAAGCAAAGAACGTGTGTTGTGTGTTGTCCGTTTATCTTGATTTTGTTTTCTTTTGGTGAAAACGTGCGACATCGTAGTGTATGAGTGCTAGGTTTATTTAGTTTGCGCTGTCCTGGTTCGAGACTTGGTATATCATGGTGCGTTTCTGGCAATATCCCGACGTTTCATGACTTTCTTGTCTAGTAGTTACTTCTCTTTTGACCTTTATCGGTCAGAATAGGCCGCCGCGCCTCCTTCCAACTTGAACCCTGGGCCAGGTCAACGATGGTGGGTGACTCTTCCATCTAAACCTTGTCTTCCGAGATGCCGTGCGCTTGGCCATCAACACTCCCTCCGCTGGGGAATGGGGATCAATGATTGAGCAGGGGGTTCCAGGCCAATGACGGTTGTCAAGTGTACGCACCGGATTTTTGAAAAATGGGAGATCATGTCGACACGTGTCTCCGAGCACACAAGGTGGTAAAGGCCCGTGCTACGAACGAAAGAACAACATGGAGCCATTGGTCAACGAAACAAAAGGTGTCCGATAGTCCAAACGGAAACAGATCGATCGTGGAACGCCGTCGACATTGGTTTGCGAAGATGGACCTGTGCGGGGGTCGTGTTTACTTGTTGAGAGTGCAAGCCAATGCATCGTGGGTGGGGGTGGCTGGGAAAAGAAGATTCGATGTTTGGCGCTGTAGAAGATGGACGTGTTGGGGTATGGATTCCGTCGTGTGGATTATTTTTCGCTTCACTGGTTCGGCCACCCGACATCCGTGGTTCGACGGGCGATATGGGACGTCGTCAAGGATGATGCTGGCAGCACCAGCACAATGCGAATTCATCGCAATCAGGCATGCCATCTGTTCCTCCACCTGTTCGAACTGCGTTTCTCGCCCCTTTGAAGCGTGGGCGATGAGTCTTGGAAGCATACGGTCGAAGTGTGTACACCGTTATGAGATTCGATGATCTATATGAAGGTGCGAACTCTGAGGCGTCAAGAAAGTAGGTCAGCAAGAGGTGCAGAGCCGTGGTGTAAGCAGTAACTTTTGGAACATCTCCTTGCGCTCTTCGTTGTCAGGAAGTTCCTTAACATCAGTGTATGCAGTCGCTGTGATTCGGATAATGGACATATAATCGGGAGCATCGACACAAAATATCCAGGAGGGACATCGGACGTGATGGCATGGCAATCGCGCGGAAGTTGGTCACGCGCCATTTATTGATGATCGATCTGGCCAAATGTGTACAAAACCAAAATGGTGGGGGCTATTCATTCCAAAACATGGAACCGTACTAGCAGTCACATTCACAAAGCTACTTTCTCGAGACAACTGGTGCTCACAAAAAACACGTTCCTGAACATAATCGTACATAGAACAATTCGCGCCTTGCAGATGATTATCTTCTTCGAGTCAGCATAGGCAACATTCTACGAGAACGTGGTACAGACCAGAATCCACCCCTTAGAACACCTTCCAAGCGCTCTTGTTTCCAAATCCACCATGGTCCGTGTGCTCTTCGAACCTCAGAGCGGCGGGGACATCACCCTCGTACACGTTGTGATCAAACGCGATGAAGTGCGAATGAAGCGTCAACTCTGGTGCCTTTGCCTCTTCCAACGGCCCACAACCTGAAGCAGGGACGTGGGCCGGGTCTGAAACAGCGAGGACCGTCCCGTCCGGTCTAACCAGTCTCGTACCGGGACTTTCCTTGATCGCGATGCTCAGCTTATCCACGTCTGTGACCTGGGCGAGCTGCGTGGGATCGAGCCGACTGACGAGGTAGAGGACGACGCGGGGGTCCAAGTGCACGTAGCCACGGAGGATAATCGCCGTTATTGACCCACCGATAAGTTCGCTTCCATTTTCCCATGTATTCAAAGCCTTTCACGGTACAGGGCACCGCAGCATAATCATAATGGTTCAACGGATTATCGACTAATGAACAGTTCGGGTTGCCAGGCTGAGCGATCCGAACCTGTGTTTCTTGGCAAATATGCGGGATACCCTCCTTGGCAGTTTCGGTCTTGGTCCAATCCCAGAATCTCGATAGAGCCTTGGGTTGTCATCGTACCGTGCATATCAGACAATTACTCACGGGAGGCGAAGCTCTTTTGCAGCTTGTACCCATTGTTCTCTCTTTGCAGTGGGGTTCTTGGCTTCGAGCTGGGTAGCGATATCGATTGCTTGCTATTGCAGCGAAGGTGTGTTCAGTGAATAGGCCTGTGGCAATAGAAATATGTGGTTCACCTCGGCGAGCGACAAAAGCACACGGTGCCACGTAGGAAATAAAGCCGCTGTTTAGGTTGTCAACGTGGGTAATATATCTGACAGGCGCACACATATGTACCTGCATGATAACAATAACCTTGAAATATATATCGTGTCAGTAGTATTCGCAATAGTGAAGAAGAATCTTTACCTCCACACGCCAAGTGGGAGTCGGAATCCTTTTGTCCGTTCGGATCACCGCTGCCAGATGTTAGTTCCATGTTACACATACGTCCGTGACTCCGCACCTCCGTTGCTCAAATGGTAAGCCGTGAATCGCGCCTAATGGGGGTGGTGAGCAGTAAACCATGTTGGTGTAGATATGCTTACCTATCCGCCACCAGCCGTTGGGTTTATCAAGGTAGTCGGGACCATTCTTGTCACCGCTCCTCATAGCAATAATCTTGTTGAAGGCCTGGATGAAGAGAGAAAACTGAATGGGTTCGTTCTTTTGGAGATCGCGAATCTCTAGACGGGGCTGAATGCCCGCATCACCGACACCGTCGATAGGATAGGGTTGTGTCATGATGAGAGGAGAGTGCTATGGCAGAGACGACTCTGAAGAAAGGGGAGTCTGTCCTATAGTAGGTGGACATACGTCGCGCTTTTATGCCTCACGGCGATTTCCCACTTGCCATAGCGGGTATGGCTATTTGCAGCGTCTCGAGCCACGGTCAATGTTCCCTACCGAAAACCGGGGCCTCAGATCGGCTGTATCAGGTATGATACAGATGGTGGCTCGATCGGATTAGACAAAGAGTCTCATGTACCAGTAAATCACGTGGTCCGTACCTCAGGGGGCACCTTATAGCCTGAACAAGCCATGAAAACATGTTCTGCATGAGCAAATTGAGCACGGCCATGTATCAAACAATTGCCTCACTGAACTCAAGAATAAAGATGAAACCGCATGTGGTAGTCCGGAACAGAGTTCGGTTCCGTAGGAATTGATGCTAGGGGACCGCCCATTGCTGGTATTAGATAGTCTTGGCCTTCGCCGCTGACCGGGGTAGGCGAGTTGAACCCTGGTAGCTCACATGCTGGAGTTTTTATTTTGGGAAGCGAAGAGCCAACGTTAAGGGAACCTGGATTGATTGAGGTGACTCTCGTTCGTTCGTTGGTCTCCTGCTCCCGCCATGACATTCGATCGGCATGATACGGGGCCTACTAGAGTGGTGGCAGTCTGAGCCTGGCAGACACGAACAGCAGCACCCATCGAAATAACCCTCTTTGATTCCTATTTTGATTTCTTCATCATCGTCCTGTTCTCCTCTTTCGCATGGCACAGCCCGTGCATGGATAAGGATTCTGTGACACCCCACTGCAGTGGTGGTCTGTCCGGGACCGACATCTGCCGGGGGTGCGGATAAAAAGATCAAGCAAGAAATGAAAAACTCCCCACTCTCACCGCGATAAGTGTCAAGCGTACATTGTCGCGCACGCGCCCAGTCTACACAAAAGTCTGGTTTCATACAAGGCTGATGAAAGATACCCGGGTTTCCGTCCCCCCCGTCGGTGTGTCGTGCCTGAATGATCAAGCCCAGTGAAAAAGAGGGCTATGGTATCTGTAAACATAGGGAATAGGAATACACACAAATGCATCGGAAATGAGGAGTGTCTCCATAGGCATTTGTTGTATGAATCAATATGTATCTATAGCCCCCCATATGCCATTTGTTATTCAGTTCATAGCTTCTCGTAGCTCGCCTTTGCCAACCCAACGAGTTCACCCCAGAATACATATGCGATCGTAATTTCAGCTACAGTGTATAGGATACCTATAACAGTTCTATGCGACTACATGCGACGGCCGCTCGTTGTCCCAATACATGTCCAAGATTGCAATTTTCCTGACAATGTCTGCTGAGCCTTCGTCCAGACGCTCTCCTTAACCTGAAAAAGGCTTGATAGTTGGAATTTGAACAGAGGCGTTGAGAGTGAGTTATGCTCACATTCTAGTTGAAAAACGCACCTGGGTTTTTGAGGACTTAATGGATTAAGAGAAGTTTCATCATGGTAAGCAGGCAGCAGAGGGGCAGGAGAGTAACCTTGAGGTTCATAATAAGCAGGTGAGCTCAGTCAGCTTGGTACTGGAGATTTGAATGCTTCATTCAGGAAGATTAGCGTATATGCGCCGGAATGGGCCAAATGGACACAACAAGGGCCAAGGTCATCATCTACAACTAGCTCTTGGGGCCCTCTCTTCGTCCCAATGAGTGCTGGCACAGTGGATTGAGCTTGTGAAGGTACAGCTTCTGGCTTAGGTGGCAGCATGCATGTAATCAGTGAGAGTGTGACATATGTGAAAATATAACCTAAATGGGTAACATAGACACTGATGTATATACCGTAGATCCTAAGCTACTAACCAACACAGACGACTAGAAAGACATTTCATAATATTGTCAATGATCACGATGAATGGAGTGTATGGTGAGGTCAATAATAAGTGGAGCGACCTATCTCTGCTGTCTCCCCCCATAGGACTCATTGGTACCGCATGAGGTGACATAGTCACACATAGGAACATACGCTAACACATATGACAACATCTGACACCATAGCCTTTCACTGGGGATCAAGGTGCACGAGGTGATTCGCGTGAGGAACGTGGCGCGGCACTCTTTTTGACATGTCATGAGAGCGTCACCAAACAGGAACTGACAAATCGATTGTGAAGATCACTCGAGCACATACAAACGCAATTCATATTCGAAACATGGATCCGTAAGAACAATTCGCGCCTTGCATATGACTATCCTCTTCGAGTCTGCATAGGCAACATTTTGTGAGGTGAGAACAGGGTACAGACCAGAAACTCCCTCTTAGAGCACCTTCCAAGCACTTTTATCTCCAAATCCACCATGGTTTGTGTGTTCTTCGAGCCTCAAAGCAGCGGGGACATCACCCGTGTACACGTTGTGGTCAAACGCGATTAAGTGTGAATGCAGCGTCAACTCGGGTGCCTTTGCCTCCTCCAGCTTCTCGCCACCTGAAGCAGGGACGTGGGCCGCGTCTGAGACAGCGAGGACCGTCCCGTCCGGTCTCACCACCCTCGTCCCAAGACTTTCCTTGACCACAATGCCGAGCTTGTCCACGTCTGTGACCTGGGCGAGCTGCGTGGGATCGAGTTGACTGACGAGGTAGAGGACGACGCGGGGGTCCAAGTGCATGTAGCCACGGATATACGTCTTCGCAGCACGTCTGTCTTGGCAGGCAGCACACCGTTCAGGGTCGCCACGCGCGAGGACCGAGGTGTTGTTAATCACATTGACTTCTGCCTGCTGGGGGTTCTTTGGGCGCACGTAGAGCTCGAGACGATACGACCCTGGGAACGCGAATTCGGGCAATTCCGCCTGGACGACAAAATTGCGCAGACGCGACGTCCCGCTCTCGTGCGTTTGCAAGAGGAGGTGGCGGTGTTGATGAGGGAGGTCTGCGGATAAGCTTTGAACATCACGGAGGGCGTGATGGAGATCTGGGTTCCATTCGTTAAGGAGCGCTTGCCGGTATTGCTCACGGCGCAATTTGTCTCTCGTGTCGTAAGGAACATCAACCTTGACTTCTACGCCATTTCTAGGATCTTTGATAGCAGGGTAAGTGTAATCTGCTCAAGTATCAGAAATCTCAAACAAATATTGATTGAAAAAATGACTGAAACTTGGGTACTGG
>JBBPJT010000842.1:0-14186 GCA_038088895.1 Xerocomus potaroensis
AGTGGACTACAACATCTATCAGAAGACGTCGAGTTCAAATCACTTGAATTGGTGACAGCCTTGGACCCGTTCGTTTGGACAGAGGGCATATGGCAAAATCTGGGAGACGGGGGCTGTACCTTGCCACGGGTAACACATGACGTTGGTAGCGCTACAAGTGATCAAAGTCTGTCCGCTGAATTTCTATGGAAATAACTTGCTCGACCAATCGTATATCAAAGGAAATTACACTGCTCCGTGTCGTTCTCACCACCGTGATCCCACATCCAGCGTAGAATCCCTGGATGCCGTGCTCCCTATACATCGCCCTCGCTGTCCCCAAATGTGGTTGGGGCAACACCTTTGGCACGGGGCCACGGCTCCTCCCCCGTCTGCATTGCACTCTTCACCATACCCCCGGGGAAGAACGAAACCGACAGGGCAGGTTCTCAGGGGAGAATCTGCTTCCATCAGAGCGACGTGCCAGTCCGGGTCACTTGACGCTGTATAGGCTGTGCACCGACAAACTCTTTCGCACGCAAACCAGGCGGTAGTCCCGCCGGATTCTCGGACGGGCGTGCCTGTTTGGCCTAGTCAGAAGCCGCGGCATCCGTTGATGCGGATGACGTTCGTGAGAGTGGCGATTGGGCCAGGGAGGGCCCGAAATTTGGCAAGCGGTGTCGATGGTAGCGTGGCGACTATGACGGCCGGTTAAATGGACGGGCCAGATACGTCTGTGGCGAGCATTTGGATATTCATTTTACTTCACAAGTTCTACGAGGGTTCTGGAAGAGTGAGAAACGGAGCCGACCTCTGGAGCATTGAGAGTCGCCACGCTCGAGAGCTAGAGACGGGCTGGACAGTTGAGACTGAAGTACAGACGGGAACGGGAACAAACGTTGATGACGACAGAGGACATCCGTAGTGCACTCGGACGGCGAGCCCGAACGTGTGTAGGATAAGGGAGATGAGATTCTCGGACTGCTGTTTGGAAACCGGTTTGACACATCTGGGGGTCGTCTCTGATGTCGATGTGCTAGCTGGTGTGCTGTATGTCACTTTTTTTCTGGCTGTGGTTTGTCCGGCTGGGCGCGTCTTGGTTTTTCTTTTCTTTTCTTTTTTCTCGAAAGGTAGCCTGACGTTTGGGGGTCGGCGAACGCGGTCTCGTTGAGTAGTTGTTGGCCAAGTATGTCACCGTCGGCACGATTCTTGAAGTCAGGTATGACATCCAAAAAAATACCGTCAGAACAGAGAGAGATCATGCAGACATGCGAGCCCAGAGAACCAGGCCCATGATGCCTATTTTTTGGGGCCATGGCGTGCCAACGTGCGGATGGAAAAACGCGAGAAAGTCTCGGGACACGCTGTGGATGATGGGACAGAACAGTAAGTTGACCAAACTTTCAGTCACGTGGGAACATCAGTTAGAGTACAGATGTCAGATAACCCAAACAACAAAATAGGTTTGATTTACCAAAAAATGTTCATGTTACAACGAGTGTCCCAAACCTCATCAGAGAATGTGGTGATGATAAGAGGAGGATGTCTAGGTTTTCATTTTCATGCTCGGCTCCAGGTGGTTTGGTACTCAGGTTGGGGTAAGGGCTGTAGCGCAACCTACAATTTGTCCAATATAATATCCGATACTCCTCCTACAAATGGGCGTATTGTATCTGAAGCAAAAGAAAAATAATAGAACTAAATACATTTTAAGTAGATGTTGCTTGTGGTCCACATGACGTCTGTATTTTGGGTCGTGCTCAATGTCCATATTTGGTAAGTCGCAGCTCGGGCTGCGTGCGGTCGCCGTTTACTCGCCATACTTGCGCGGTTTGCTTCGTATTCGCTCTTGTATTGCCTCTAGTTGATATATAACTGGTTCTATCACTATGACGCGCCGGATTTCGGCATTGACGGGGTTGTTTCCCTCAATGAGTATTCCTTTGTCATTCACTGACCATTTTAGGTGCTCAGCTTGAGCTTGCCTCGTCGTCCCAGTGGGTTCGGGTTGCTCGCACTGCCTCTCTGACATTTGGTTGACAGTGAGTTGCCCAGGTACGTGTGCCGCTGGCCGTTCGTATCGCTCGCGCTGACTTGCTTCGCCTTCAGCTAGCGATCGCGTCTCGAGTTGTCGCGACTCGCACCGTGCGCCGCTTGTTGCGCCATCTGTCTGGCCTTGTCTCTCATCCATCCTGTAACTACCACTATCTCTCTCGCGCGCGCCGAATTGCACTTAGCGTCTTGCGGTCCAGGTAGTCTGCCCCGGTAGGGCTCGACTCTGAATCGGTGGCTTCGTACTCGCAACCCGATCGTCTCCGTGAAGGTTTGATCCGGGAGAGCACGGCCATACATTCGGACTACTTCTGGTAGGAATCTCTATAGCGAATCCGATTATCCACCGCCTTGCCCTCGACAGTATCAGACCATTGATGTCGGTGAGCCTCGCTCCAGGTACGTCAACACGGGAAGAATGTTGTTACACGAACTACACGAAGAATAAAAAATACAGCCGTATTGCTGCCCAAGTATACGAGTCGTTTCAAGACAGTAGAGACCGACAGAGGCAAAAAGCAAGAATGGCATGCATTTATATCCCACCACCCCTATGATGATGGCGCGACGTATTTGAGAAAGATCCATAGCGACGAAGTTGTGAAGAGTGCCACCGACCCGTTTGCCAACGCATAAAATGTGTTCTTTCCATGGGGACGTATCGTGGGTGGAATCCATATCATGCGCTGTTCGCCGTCGACGAGCCATCCATCCTTGCGGACCCGGTACGCGGTCCGCAACAAATCGTCCACGGTGTCTTCGGGGTCGGTGCGGGAGAGGAAGTGTGGGGAAGAGGCGGTCGGGTTGTTGCTGGGGTCGTGGTCGTCGCCACCACCGTCAGTTTCACCGACGCGTTTACCTTCGTCCTCGCCTTCTTCATCTTTCTTGCCTTCTCTCCCGTACCCCTTTTCGCCCTTTTCCCCACCCTCCTTCCCGCCCCTTTCCCCGCCGTCCCCCTCTTTTTCGCAGTCCTGGCTTATAGGACAAAGCATGCACCGTGTCATATCCGCATCTTCTACATCAGGGATAGCCCAGATAAACACAGTCCCATCCTCCCCGCAGGATATCAGCTTCGACCCATCATCGATGAACCGCACACCATCCACGTTCTTGACCACCGCCTCGTTGCTGCGCACTATCTCGTGCGACGCCGACGTTGACGGACTCCACACACAGACAGATCCGTCTTCTCGCCCGATTCCTACCCTCGCACGCCCAGCCGTGTTCACCGTCACGGGCCAAGACCAGTACGCGAGCCCCATCACCTTGGACGTGTTAGAGCCTTCAAACACAGCCTGACATTCCCCACTGGCACGATTCCACACCCGTACCACCCCCTTTTCCGAGCCCCCCACGAGCCGTTGTGCATTGTCTGAGAACACAAGCACGCACACCGGCCCGTCATCCTCGGGGAGCGCGTTCATGCTTGTCCGTCCGCCACCCGAGACTGCGAAGACCTCTATCTTAACCGGTCCGTGACTGCATGCGATCCATCCGCTGTCGGTGGACAGGGCGAATGCATGCACCGAGTGAAGGTCCTTGAACTGTGTGCGCTGATCTCCTGTCACAGCATCAAAGACCCGCACTGTGCACTTGTCGTCGTTGAACAAGCTCGTCAGGATACAGATAAAGATCCGTCCGTCCCCCGAGAACGCGAACTGCGTGTTCGTGTTGTCGCGCAGCGGCCCCAACACCCCCGTATCGATCTTTTTCAGAGTCCGATAGTGCTCATCAGTCAGGTACCATTGGAGGAGGACGTTCAGAAGGAATCGTTTGCCGTCAGGTGAAGGCACCATCCGGAATACGTTTTCTAGTGGATTTGATTTCGCTTTCGCACCTACTTCGTCCCATGATATCGCCCCGATACTGAGGTCAAGGATCTCTAGCGATCCTTGAGTATCTCCACTAGCTGCCCAAAGACCATCGGACGATATGGCAGCGCAAGTCACAGGTGAGTCCCGCAGAGAAGAGTTGTTCATTGGAGTAGGCAGGGTTCCAGAAAATATGTATCCCTGATATAGGAATACGTATGATGGTGACTTGGACGCATGGGCGACCGTCATGGGCCCGGAGTCGTCCGAATGTTGCAGTACATACCTCCAACAAGACTTGGGTAGACTCCACCCCAACACTTTGGCCTGCCAGACGGGGACGACCTGCATCATTGTCTTCATCATTCGGTCGGCTGCCCAGATAGTCTCCGACTTCCCACGAGCGATGTTCCAGGACAAGATGGCGTGGCCAGAGGCTGTAGCGAGGTGCTTGTCGTCGTCAAAGAAATGAACATATCGGACCCCCGTTCCGTGGCCCTTCGAGAACGTATGTGTGCATTTTCCAGAGCTGATATCCCATAGCTTCACTGTCTTGTCGTCTGATCCAGATGCTAGAATTCTCCCATCTTTCGATAATGCTACACAGCTCACTGCCTTCCGATGGCCCATCATGCCACGAACCACTTTCCCATTCGACAAGTCCCAGATTATGATTAGATTGTCCTCCGCCCCAGAGAACAGTCTTTGCGAGTCATTCGAGAACACGAATGAGGTTATCGCTTTCTCGTGCGTGGCCAACCGGTACAGTGATTGTGCTGTGTCCATCGACCATACCTGGATCACACGGTCACGGGAACCGGACGCTAGAAACGCGCTGTTGGGCGAGAAATCGATGCATATGATGGTCTCAGAATGGCACTGCTCATGCTTCAAATGCTCCCTGCCAACCTTTGGGTCCCAGACAGAGACACTCCCGTCTTTGAATGCCGCCGCTAAGAAACCACCACAGGGAGAGAATGTGACGAGAATCGATGTCAACGTATGGTCCCCAAGACTCGCGACGTTGACCCCTGTGATCGCATTCCACAGTTGAACCCCTTGCTGTTCACCAGCTGTGGCAATCAGGTCGCCTTTAGGAGAAAACATGACCGAGTGGATGGGCTTATTGATATGGATATCTCCCCGAAGAACATCGAAATAAAATTCCATATCCGGCGACGTAGTGAGTGTCCCATAGGACTGGTGCTTGAACGTCTTATACGCGAGGTTGTCATTGGGAGACAACAAGATTGCTGTCAGGTGGACGTGCAGCGCACACTGCGAGATGGGTTCCATGTAGAGCACCATGAGGTGTTCGACTTGTTGGAACAGCACGACCGTGTCCTTTGGGACCTCCCTCAACGTCTTCCCGACCGTTCTCAGTTTCAAGCAATAGATTGAGGACAAGGAGACGAACCTTGAGCCAGCTGGTGCCCTGACGAAGCATGACTACACCACTCTCGAGCTCGCCGAGCAGGCTGAGTGCCTCGATCCAGCACAATAATCCGGTGGTACTGAACTTGTTCAGCGCAGTCATCAGCGCCTCGTTCGCAATCCCATCGCTCGGAAGCTGCGCGAGGTGATGCGACCAGAACCGGCATGCGTACGTCAGTGCCTCATCAAACACTGCCTCCCGACGCTCCGCGAAATCAGGGACCTCATTGTTCGCCTTGGAAGGGTCTCCGATCCCACACATATCGCGCTTCAACGAATTCGACATGGTCTCGAAGCATAACTGGGCCATGAACCTGTGATAGGTATCGGGGTTGATCGCATACTTTTGCGACCGCAGCGGATTGACTAGGAAATCCCGGAAAGATGCATGATAAAACTGGATCGGCTGCTTCCCATCTTCAGATGCAAGAAGAACAGAGCTGAGTGCGGGGACGACGAGCCTGATGTCGATATCCGGCCGTTGGAGTAGTTTGTACAAGCCTTTAATTGATATTGGAACGGTCATGCAATAAACGACACCTAGCACGAGACGAGCGACATCTGGATCAGGAAAGGAAGAAACTGCATCGCGATACAGCACGTCTAGGTCTGCGTACGCGGATCCAGGATACGCATCGGACGCGTCCTCTAAAACGGCCTGTAGGCGTAGGAGCGGGTTGTGCGTCCTCGCACCCACAAACTTGATCACCGTGAGGGCAAATATGAACAGTCCTGCAGCCTTGCCGACAATCTGTTCGAGATCGTCTGGTGATGGCCATGGACGAGGAACTGTTTTCATCACTTGAAGGTGTTCGTCGTACGTGCTGTCCAGTGCGCGGCGCAAGAACGCACGGATGTCAGCTTCTGCGCTGAAGGCATGGATCTCGAGGGATAATGTGATGGAAGATATCTCAGGTTTTTCGAAACGGGACTGAAGCCAAGGCTCAGACCTGCTCGTGATCAGCAGTCGTAGTGGAAGGGAGGTCCTGCGAGGGAGAAGAGCCACGAGTGTTACGAGCTCGGAAACAAGATTTTCATCATCGCACTCATCAAGTGCATCCAGAATCATGAGAATTGGTTTTTCAGGTGTCTCCGTCGCGGTGGACAACGGTTCAAGTAGGAGTTTCTCCATCTGTTCACGAAGGACCTTCATTGGAAGCATGTAGTCCTTTTCCAGCGCTGCAATCACCCCAGGCCGGATAGACGGCAAGAATGTGAGTAATTGGGTTGTTAGCGTCGGAACGACATGCCGTATGGTCCGTCGCTCGATGTCCCGTCGGGAAAAGAAGAAGCTGGCAGCTAGCCGGTTTTCACTCGCATATTTCTCTGCGATCGTCTGTGATACCGCCGACTTTCCTGAGCCAGGACGGCCGTTGAGCCAACATATGGCCTTGCCGTCTTGTTCATCTACCCACGAGGATATCCGAGAAAGGAGCTCAATCCGCGTTCCTTCGATGCATTTTGGGGCCGGATACCGTTGTGCAGAATCATGTGCGGCACTCGGTGCACTCATTTTCCGAAGGGCCTCTACGAGGTCTATGCAGATGGATGGTCTCAACGAGGTCCCCTAATGTGGACATGGCTGCAATCATGAACACTCACTCGATTGGGAATCTTGGATGATCTGATTTCCATGTACGATCGTATTGACGGTCTGGTTGCCCTGCACCGAAGGTCGGGCATTGTAATACTGGTCTCGATGGACCTCGCTAAAGACGGAGTGGCTTGCATCGATATTGGACGAGTTGTTGAACATGGTTGCTTCCTAGAGCGCCCAGTGAGTCAGCGACCCTACAGGTTCGGTAAGGGACAAACAGATGTTGAATTGTTGACTGGATTTGGTCCTAATTATTAGTGTGACCCTGAGTGCTGCCATGTCGTCATTCATTCGACAAGCTGATTGGTCGGTCGGAGATAGTCAGTACCATTAGCACTGAAATCCGAAAGAGGATGGATACGAAGCTGACAGTTAATATCACAAGACAAGGAGGACTTTACGTTAGCTTGATTGTAGATTCATCTACAACATTGTCTTACAGTACACTGTCTTTCCTTGTCTTCGAAGAGTTGTCTGATACCATTTTATCATTTCTCCCATATGATGGTCCGCTACCTTTGTGCAAATCTCACCTCCCAAGAGATCTGGACCAATATGTTGTGCGGTGTACTCCAGTATCATCTGTACTACATTCTCTGCAAGGACCACTAAGGGACACTCACAGTCAGCGCGTGGCCCTAGATTCAGCCTTAGTATTTATAAAGAACTGCGTTGGCTTCACCCTCTAAGGGTTTGCGTTCCTTGGGGCCATCTGGGCCTACTTTTATTCCTGAGACCAAGGGATGGCAGTTCGACAAGCATTTCGTGTACGGCTCCGTTTGATGAGAGTCTTGAAGTACTGGACAAAATACATGAAGGATCAGTTATGATATACTACATCACCATTGATGTCCTTTTTAAGAGAGTCAGAGGGTGTTGCCACAACCTATCACTCCAGGCGTTGGTCATACCGTACTCTGCAGACATGCGTGATTGACCACACGGTGGAATGACGCCTTTCTGAGCCATTGTGAAACCAACAGGGATATCTCAGAACGAAATTGATTGATTGACCCTGGTTGTTCTTCGCTTCTGTATCCAACAATGCGAACCATGGATATGGAAGTCTACCTTGGCAGTGTTACATGGTGGTTGGGAATTTCCAGCAAAAGTGCGGTGGACCGATGCACTAAATCCGGAAAGCATAAGTTGTACCTCACTGCAACCACAGACTAATTCTCCATCATCACCTTTTCTGCCCCTACTGACTGAGATCAGCACCTACAAACTTACTCTTAACCCACACCATGGATACAACTGCCATGTGAGTTTACTTGTAATATTGCAGTCTCATCTGGAAATTACTGAATGGGTTCGAGGAGGAAAGTGGTCACTGTTAAAGGTACAGCTGCTATGAGAGATTTTTCTGTTACATACCGATCAATGCTCTTGTAGACATTGAACTCGGCACTTCTGCTAGGCGAAAATTCAAGTTATTGAAGCAGTACTATGTCCAGTTCGCTGTCAGAGATACCATACAATAGACACCCATAGTGAAAGAAGGAAAGAATTGCACCCACTGGGATAAACAACTCTTCTTGTTCGTCTTTATATTCTCTTTGCCCCAAATAACTGAGCGTTTTCAGGGATGTGGATGATGCATCTGCCATATGCATAAAGGTTTACCAGAAGCATCATTTGCCTTTGAATCAGGACGAACTCATTGGAGCTCTCACCTATACAATTGGACAGATAACCACAAAAGTAGAAGACGGGGGTAAGAATCTCTCTAGAAAAAGTGCTACTGATCTGATCTTTCTACGACGAAAGTGTTTCAAGAATACCTCTGGAAGGATATCCCCAATGATTCTGACATTACTGGGGTTACAATCAAGTTCATGTTTGCCACCCAGCCACGTGAGCGTGCTGATGCAGTCAAGCTCCAAGCTATGAACACTGTCGATCAAACGGCAAACACAATAGGGTCACTTAGTTCCACTCCAGCCACACTTGATCTTCTAGGTGCCACAGTTGGTACTGAGACAAACATCACCACAGAACTACAGACATTTGAGAATACTTGGGGTGTCCTCTTACGGAGGTTGAAGCTATTCAATGAGATTGTGACTAATATCGCTACGGTACTTGAACAAATCCTCGCAATTTCTTCATTATCTCAACCTGAGACAGATTCACCCTTATACGTCGCTCGCTTGGTCTGTCATCTCAGCTGCGAACAAGGTATGCCTCATTCTCACTACTCGTATGAACCACCGTAGCAACTTTTGGGCATGGATAGGTGCTCGTGGACCAAAAAGACCGTGACGATCAGATGGTCAGGTTAGCAGGCATGATGAGCGACGTCTTCTCATTTGTTCAGGATGCCAAACCATTGAGGAGGATCAAGGCACATGAAAATACGATGATTCTTCTCCTCCAGCAGGTGACAGAATGCGGTTATTTTATTACTGAATACGCAAAGCGAAAGAACTTTTGTCGGTATCCGTCTACGTCATGATCTCCGTGACTGACGTCCATGCCTAGGGATTCGGACTGCAAAGTATGCGATCTCTGACATCAATGCAAGGATCACGGACTATGAAAGCAAGTTACAGGCACTGAGAACCAAATTCCTGGAGGGTGTTGCGGTCGAGACTGAAGTGACTGTTGTTCGTATGATGAATGTTGTGAAGGGTGTCAGTGAGCGTGAAACCTCCTTTGATTATGGGCGAGTACTAATAGACCACAACACAGAGGATACCATTTCTCTGAACGACCTCTCACGGGCTTTTGGTGCTAGATACCTTTGAGAGAAGGAGTGTCTCCCTGGGACCTGGGAGTTGTTGTTGCAAAAGCTCTGCAACATTTTACACGATCCCGCAGATGATGCACCACGTATATGCCTTCTCACCGGGGTTGCTGGATTGGGCAAGTCAGCGGTGGCTCACTGTTATACGTATGTTGTCAAGCAGTGGAGCGTATGAATATCTTCTAGTTATTAGAGTAACCTAACAACCTTAGAAGGGGACCTGGAAGGACTAGGAACTACGAGTATATTGCGTAGAACTAGCTTATCGTTATAGTACCTGCGCTTTGGTATTTATCCTATCCTAAACTGCGAACGGACCAAGCGATACACTACCTAGCTAGGAATGTAATTCATTGGGGAAACATTTTAGGACATAGGAGTGGGGAGAATGGGGGACACGAGGTAGTCAACAGATGACTAACCGGAAAGATGGAATAGCGTCCGAAATGAAACGATACGGCAATGGAAAGGTTGTAATACGAAAGAAGAAAGAAAGATATGAAACGTACAAATTTGTAACATAAGCCCCATTGTAGCGCAAAGGACTCCGACCTTTGTTTATTCTCTATCTAAAAAGGAATAATCCGCATCGTCTGGATTGTTAGGCTCTGTGTCCAACTCAGCACGGCGTACCCTTCATGGACAAAGTTCACCCCATGGGAGTGAGTTACATTCGTCACAACTGTCTGGCCCACATTTGTAGAGAGGGCAAGGACAACCCCAATGTTGTCGTTGACAGAAAACGCAAGCTCCTTGGGGACAATTGTGGAGGGAATGTCCTGGTGCGTAGGTGTTGCAAGAGGGGCAGGCATGTTTCGGACACCAAATCCCTAGGTGTGTGTCTGTCTCGTCACACCACTCACATCGAGTGTACCAGGCTGGAGCAGGGGCGGGTGTATCGATGTAAGCGAAGGTGGAAGAAGACGAAGCTACCGTGGTGAGAAAGGAGGGAGAAGGGGAGATGGGGGGAATCACCGCAGTTTTCTTCTTTGCAGAACGAAGATGATAGGCTGGAGAACTGGGTAGCCTGTACGATGATATGACTGCCTTCTTCTTTCCTTTATTCTTCTTCAGTTTTTCTGGAGGCAACGGGGAGACAACAGGGGGAATAATGGAAAGAGAAGGGGATGGAATGGGTAGGGGCGTAGCACTATCTTCCTCAGTGTCGACAAGGGGAGGAGGGGGACTGTCGTCGAGCGGCTCAGAAGGGGTCATGAGGAATGTCTCTGGGGTGAGAACACCAGGCATGAGCGGGATGGATGAGAGTGAGCGATTTGAGGGGGCGACGATGGATCGATGGGGAATGGAATCAACGGGGGTGACGGTGATGGGGGCTTCTGTAGTGTTCAGATAATCATACCAAACGGTGGGGTGGAGATGATGGAGAAAAGGACGGACGATAGGACCAATTAGTTCGAACGGAAGGGTATTTATTGCGTAGCCTAGCCCTAGTCGATAAAGTAGATCCAACAACTGGATCTTGGCTTGGCTTATTAGCGTCGTTCCTTCAGCTGCTAGGATGGCAGGATGATCGGTTGGAGTAGCAGCATTGAAGACTAATCGGAAGGTGGAGAGAGTGAGGAAGAGCATACATGCGTCCACTAGTGGGACATCAGTAACAGGGGACTCAAGGATGCGCATAAACAGCGGAGCATCTTGAAGAACTGCTGCAAATACGAGGCGGCAGGGTAACGGGGGTAGGAGATTGACTCGGATGGGGAAAACTATGGGTATTTGGTGAGTAGCGTGGGAAGGAGCTGGGTCAGGAGAAGTAGTACGTTGTGCGGGCATATTGGATAAGAGGATTGGTCATTATGGGTTTCAGAGGGAATGACAGTTTTTATACCTCTGCAAGGTGGTCTGTGCGCCGGCTAAGTTCCGTTCGGGTTCCCACGTATTTTCGGCATGGGAGTATCCTTTCCATTTAATTAAATACATCCGCGTCTTCTTGTTCCCTTTATGTCGGAGTATTTGTTCTACCTCCCAGGCTTCTTCGCCGGCTATCTCCATAGGGGGAGGACGTAGTTGATTTTTCCCATGTTCTGCCGTTTCTCTAAAAGTGGATAGTAATGAGGTGTGAAATGTGTCATGAATTTTCCAGTTTTGGGGAAGACGGAGTTTGAAAGATACCGGTGACACCACTTTCGTGATTTCAAACAGTCCTTCTCGTAAAGGATTTAATTTCCGCCAAGGGGTACTTTGATGGAGATTACGAGCATCTAACCACACCCTATCTCCAACTTTCCATGGACGGAATCGTTGCGTAACACGTTGGCGCATGTATTGCTGGGCTAATGCGTGTGCACTAAGTGCTTCTTCTCTCGCTTTTGCTAGCCATGTGAGACGTTCTGTTAACGCAGGAAGAAAAGTTTGTCCCAGAGGGGGGTAGGCACGGGGTTCATATCCGAGGATAAGGGAAAAGGGGGTTTGTTTCGTTACGGAGTGGACAGATGCATTATGTGTGAATTGAGCCATGGGAAGAAGATTGACCCATTTGGTAGGGTTGTCTTGGCAAAAGAGGCGAAGGTAAGTTTCTAGTTCTTGATTTACTCGCTCGGTTTCGCCGTCTGTTTGTGGATGATAGGCAGAAGATAAAGCAACGTCGTAATGAAGGAGGCGAGCTAGCTCGCGAGCAAAAGCGGAAGCGAATTGGGGACCACGATCAGAGATTACTTTATTGTGAAGACCTACGTGAGGGAACACATGTTGATAGAAGAGATGGGCTACGTGTTACGACGTGAGCCAATAACCCCGAATGGCGAACATGAAGAGGGCCACGATCAAATAGACGTAGAGATATGTGATGACAATGGCAAGGAGAATGACAGAGATGACCAGGACGGCTCCTAGTATGACGATGATGGCGAAGGCAAGAATATTGATAGACTTTCAAGGGAAGGGATCTGTAATGAAGGGGAACGTTGACAGGAATCCTCAAGGCTTCAGCAGCGGGATGAGGTATAGATCACAAGAGGTTACAGGCCCACACTTAGGCGATGTAACGATGAGATTAAGCTTAGGGTATTCTACATGAGTGCTACACTATTTATATGTCCAGTCATGGTGCACAGACCATGCTGACCTAAGCGCTAAATAAGGGATACCCTCAACCCTGGTACGAGGGTTGACCTAGAAAGGAAACGCCCATAACCCTGGGCTCCTACACGAGGTAAGCTTAGTAAACAGGAACGACCACGAGGCAGAATAGAAGGAGGCCTCATGGTAAACATGTGGATGTGTTTGGTAATACAAACGGCATCGAGCTAAAAGAGGAAGCAGGGAAGCTGGAGAATGATAGAAGGCGAAAACATCTAATCATTATGTCGGGGAGTAAGAAGGGGGAATCCGTAGTTCTTCAGCATATTGTCGTAAACGTTAGAAAACTGTAACACTACGCCGGCTGCATCAATAGCTTTTGAGCAAGGGATGAAAAAGACCCCCTTACTAAGGCCATGGTCGACCACAACCAAGACAGAATCGAGGGAACCAACGGGGGGGAAGGCGGTCACAAGGTCCACAGAAATTTGTTGAAACGGGCGAGAGGCAGAGGAAGGGATAGGGGAGAGCGGAGGGACTGTAGGATGAGTGAGGACCTTACTTGCCTAACAAAGGGCACAGCCCTGAATAAACCGGCGAACGAAAGAAGAGAGACTGGGCCACCAGTAATCCCGTTGAAGGAGAGCAGTAGTATGAAAAATACCACCATGACCGCCAGCGGGAGAAGAGTGAATGGAGGAGACGAGGTCATGATGGGCGGAAGGGGGTATATAGAGGCGATGGCGGTAATAAAGACGACTGTTGTGAAAAGACCAATCTAGACGGGTGGAACGAGAAAAGAGAGGGGAACCTTCACGCATACGCTCGAGAGTGGAGAGAACAAGAGGGTCGGAGGAAGAGGACTGGAGGATCTTCTCCTGGAGTGCGACGTCGATGAGGGAGACGAAGATGGTGTCAGGGAGGAGCGTAACGTCGGCGTTGTCGGAGGACATGTCAGAGGAAAGGGAACGGGAGAGAGCGTCGGCGGAACCCATGGCGGAACCAGGTTGGACACTAAAACGAAGATCAAAATCTTGAAGGAAGAGCATCCAACGAGCCTGTCGACAGGAGAGGCGATGAGGTTGGCGGAAGTAGGAAAGGTTTTTATGGTCGGTATAAATGGTGACTGGGAGACCTGTTCCTTGTAGGTAGTGTCACCATTCAGTGAGTGCATGAATAACTGCCAGCAACTCGCGGTCATAAATGTCATAGTTGCGTTCGGCCGGAGAGAAGGTCTTAGAGATATAACTACAGGGATGTAGATCCCCGTTGACGTCTCGTTGCATAAGGATACCATCAGAAGCGAGAAGGGATGTGTCGGTCATGATCTTGAAAGGGGATTGGAGGTTAGGGAGAGAGAGAACAGGTGCTTTGGTAAAAATGGATTTGAGGGTAGAAAAAGCGTCATCACAGGAAGGCGACCAGTTCCAGGGGACATCTTTCTTTGTGAGATGATGAAGAGGAGCAGCAAGGGTGGCGAAGTTAGGGATGAAATGACAGTAAAAGTTGCAAAAACCTAAGAAAGAAC
>JBBPJT010000843.1:0-14175 GCA_038088895.1 Xerocomus potaroensis
ACCAATGGGGAAATGGAACAAGTTAATCAAGAATTGGAAACTTATCTCCACCTCTTCTGCCAAGACAACCCCACCAAATGGGTAGACCTCCTTCCAATGGCACAATTCACACACAATTCCTCCATTTATTCCGTTACAAAACAAACCCCATTTTCCCTCATCCTCGAATATGAACCTCACTCTTATCCTCCCCTCAGACAAACCTTTGTTCCTGCCCTAGCTGAATGATTGGATTGGCTAGCAAAAGCCTGCAAAGAAGCACTCTGCACATATGAAATGGCACAACAATACATGGGACAAAGAGTGACAAGACAATTTCATCTGTGGAAAGTTGGGGATAAGGTGTGGCTAGATGCATGTAATCTCCGTCACAGCACCCCATGGTGGAAATTAAATCCTCTTTGTGAAGGGCTGTTTGAAATTACAAAAGTAGTATCCCCCATCTCTTTTCAACTCCATCTTCCCCTAAAATGGCAAATTCATGACATGTTTCACACTTCCCTCTTATCTACATTTCGCGAAACTGTGGAACATGGGAAAAGTATGTTACAACCACCCCCAATGGAGATAGATGGTGAAGAAGCATGGGAAGTGGAACAAATACTTCACCATAAAGGAGAAAAGAAATCACAAAAGTATTTTATTAAATGGAAGGGATATTCACATGCTGAGAATACCTGGGAACCTGAATGGAACTTAGCCAGGGCATGGACCATCCTGACGAAATATAAATGCCTCCACTCTCTATAATCATTAACATACTCCCATCGATCATCATTATGCCTGCTACTTGCAACACCTCCCCTTCTCCTGCCCCTTCTCATGCATCACATCAGGTACCTGCTATCTTTCCCATATGAGTCAACCTCCTACCCCCTCTTCCTCATCATCTTATCTTTGCCGCAGTCCTGCAAAACACCCCTCTGTTCATGAGGGTCATGGAATCTTCCATTACTGACATTCCCCTTGCTGACAGTTGCATGTTATTTCTCACCTTATCTACATTCCATTTAGTATTCAACACTGCAATGCCTAGTGATTGCCCTCCTATCCTTGCAGCAGAAGGAGCAACGCTTATGAGCCAGGCCAAGTTGCAATTACTGGATCTCCTTTACTGACTAGGTTTAGGATATGTCATCAATTTCTTCCCATTTGAAATAATTGGCCCACTAGTCTGCCCCTTCCTTCGCCATCTCCACCCTACTGTTTGGTATGATTACCTCAACACACAAGAGGCAACCATTCACCATGACTCAGTTTCTTCTCTCCCCCATCAATTCATTGTTCCTCCTTTCAACGAATCCATTTCTTCCCTTCCCCTTATGCCTGGGATCATCATGCCTCCTAACCACTCCTCCATTATTCCCCCTCTTCCTTCTTCATCTGACGACAGCCCACCTCCTCTCATCAATGATGAAAAGGAGAACTTAACCCCTGTGCCCATACCTCCACCTACTCTCCCTATCCTTAGTCAGGATTAGGGGACACCATCACCCCCTGAACAACCCAAAAAGAACAAGAAAGGGAAGAAGAAGGCCATAATGACCATGTACGGTCTCACCAGTTCCCCAGCTTATCATTTTCATTCAGCCACAAAAGTGAATCGGACTCCAAACCTTCCTCCCATCACTTCTCCCCCTTCATTCCTCACCTCTGTCATGACATCTTCCTCCACCTGTGCATATATCAACACTCCTGTCTCCTCCTCTGCTAGCGAGCCCACTCGTTGTGAGTGGTGTAATGAGACTAACACTCATCTCAGAATATGGTGTCCCAAACATCAATGTCCATCATGCGACACATACGCTGTGGGGCACGACCTCCATAACTGTCCCCAAGCTGCGTGTGTATTCTGTCAATGTCAACATTGGGGACAGCCTTGTCCACTTTACAAGTGTGGCCCAGATGGTTGCAATAAGTGCAACTCACTTCAATGGAGTGAACTCTGTCCCTGTTGTACTCATCAGGCAGAATTGGACGAGCAAGCAAACGACCCAGACGACATGGATTACTTGTTCTTAGATAAAGAGTAAGCAAAGGTCAGGGTCCTTTGATCTAGTACAGGGCTTATGTTACAATTCTCTTGATATTGCACATTGTACAGTATGAATATGTTCTTGAGGTTTCATTTCCATTTCCTTATTCCCTTTTACCATTTGTCTGGACACTATTCCCTTTCTAGGACCACCTCATGGTATCCTTGTGTTCCCCAACTATCTCACATATTCCATCGCAGTGTACCCCATAGTACCTGTTTTGTACTTGGTCTGTTTGCATACACTGACATATAAATACTAATGCGCCTGTACTAGTAGAGTAAGCTAGTTCTACACAATATCAATGTAGTTCCTAGATCTTCTGGGTTCACTTCTAAGGTTGCTGGATTGCTCTAGTAACTAGAAGGTCTATTCAACAAAGCGTAACACCTTAAAAACAATGTTCCTCTCCCAACCTGTCCTTTAACTCCCTAACTATTCCAAACCCTTTGCGATTGCTACTGATGCATCCTTTTATGCTTCCAGAGGTGTTCTCCTCTAGACCGATACCAATGGTGCCTGGCACCCCTGTGGATACCTATCTCAAATGTTCTCTGCAGCTGAACGAAACTACGATGTTTATGATTGTGAGCTTCTTGCGATCATTCATGCTTTCTCCACTTGGAAACATTTTCTTTGTGGCTCTCCTCATCCCATCCAGGTCTTTACTGACCAGAAGAATTTGACATACTTTCATCAACCTCAGAAACTCAATTGTTGCCAAGCCTGCTGGTTACTTGACTTAGTAGACTATGATCTCTATTTAACCCATGTTGCCAGGCAGAATCTTACTGTGCTGGATGCCTTATCTCATCAACCTGACCACCTTCCTAACAAACCTACGGATAATGAAAACATCACCCTTCTTTCCCCTGATCTTTTTGTCTCTCTTATTGATACAGCCTTATCTCAGAAAATTGCTGCCTCCTCCTCTTCTGACCCAATTGTCCTTGACTCTCTTCATGCTCTTGCTGGTAAAGTTCCCACCCATTTCCATTCCCATCTCTCTGACTGGCAGTATGACGCTGGTGTCCTCACTTATCAAAACCAGGTCTATGTTCCTAACAACCTTTCCCTTTATTATGAGGTGGTTGCTTGATCTTATGATCATGCTGCCGCTGGGCACCCTAGTGTACTAAAAACTCGCCAGATGGTTGCCTCTGAATTCTGGTGGCTGGGACTTGCCATGTTTGTCCACAATTACATTGATAGGTGCACCGTCTGTCAACAAAACAAGGCAAACACCCATCCCACCATTCCTCCCCTTCTCCCTATTCTCTCCTCTGCTTCCTGCCCCTTCCAGCAAGTTTCCTGCAATTTAATTACCAATCTCCCCATCTCTGACAGTTTTGATTCGCTTTTGGTTGTGGTCGACCATGGCCTTACTAAGGGGGTAATCTTTTGTCCTACAATGAAAACAGCTACTGCCAAAAACATTGCCACATTGTTTTTCAAGAAAGTCTACTCTCGCTTTGGACTTTATGAAAAAATCATCTCAGACAGAGGCCCACAATTTGCCTCTTCCTTTGCAAAAGAACTTGGATATATCCTTGAGTATGATCTCTCCCTATCCACAGTATATCATCCACAAATTGACAGAGAGATGGAACATGTGAATCAAGAAGTAGAAACATACTTACAAATCTATTGTAGAAGCAATCCAACTTCCTGGGCGGAGAACATTACGTTCACCAAATTTGCACATAATCACTGCCCTCATTCCATCACCAGCAAATCACCATTCCTTCTCATGATGGGATATAAACCCCACTCCCTCCCCTCCATTCTAGCTGAATCCGACTTTCCCATTGTCAAAGAACATCTTCAACTTCTTACTTTTACAAGAGATGAAGCCCTGGCTGCACACAAACTAGCTCAGCAGGTCATGAAGTCTTGAATGACCAAGAACTTCACATCTTTCCAGAAAGGAGATAAGGTGTGGTTAGAAGCATGGAACTTAAGACGTTCTGTTTAGAACCCAAAATTTGCCCCTGAACAAGAAGGACCTTTTACCATCACACAAGTCTATTCTCCCCTCTCCTATCAACTTTGACTTTCATGGACATGGAAGATACACCCCATTTTCCATGCTTCTCTCTTATCGCCCTATCATGAAAATAGCGTACACAGTAAGAACTTCCCAAAGCCACCACCTGACCTTATTGTATCTGAAGAACAATTTGAGATAGAACAAATATTAAAAAATCGAGGTCCACCCAACAACCGCTCCTACCTGATCTGATTAAAGGGTTATCTGCCAGAAGATAACTCATGGGAACCAGAGCGGAACTTAAAAAATGCCAAGAAGATCCTGGAAGCCTATAAAAAGGCCCACCCCAAGACATTCCCCCTCAAAGGATAACCCTTCCACAACCAAAGATCACCATGTCCTCCCCAGTCAATATCATTTCCCTTCCCTATGACTTTTCCATCATTACTCACTCCCCTTATGCTGATGTACTTGTCTCAATTGATGAGAACACCTTTGAAGACCTTCACCACAACCTAGAAAACTCCCAACTTGCCATCACATTAGATACCTATTTTGATGAAGATTCCCCTCTCGGAAACTTATTGAAATCCTATAACCAATACACCACACTTATTGCAATTTCTAATATCTATGAACAAGAACCCCTACCAACCCATGACATTCCCCCAGCATTCTCTACTATATCTCTTCGCCTCACTGTTCTCCAACATTATCTTATTGGAGCATTTCATCAACTAGGCATGTCAGAGATCATAGATAACCTCAATTTCTCCTTAGAAAGACAAGCAAGAGCCCTCTGCAATCATGATGGATCTCAACATTCCATATCCCCTCCAGCTATACCTATTCCCTCTTCCACCATCTCCACTCCATCCACCAGTTTGGCTCCATTAACACCTAGAGAAGAAGAAGCATTTCAACAGACCATGAATTGGATTGAATGAGCACATATTGCAGAACAGTTATGGACACAGACAGGCCCAGTCCTTTCTCCAAACCACCCTCAGTACTCTAGGGCTTGTTTCTTTTGCTGACAACTTGGACATCTGAAATGAAATTGCCAGCTGTATGAATGCCCTCACTGCCAGCAGTATGCCCCAGGCCATCGTCCTTCCTTTTGCCCTGCTACTAGATGTTCTCCTCCCTGATCCTCTTCCACTTTTTCCTCCTCTTCTCATCATAGTGGACAATCTCCTCAAACCATCTCTTGGTCAACTACCTCATTGTTGACTCAGTCAAACCATCCTGCCCCAGAACAGATACTCCATGAAATGACTAGCCAAGTCCTATTTACTATTCATGAGTCTACCAACACTATCATATTAGCCACCCAACATGTGCAAGATGCAATAGATGCTGTCAGTCAAAGGATAGCAATCATTGAACAAGAACCTAGCCCTACTCTATCTGATGTAGCAGATGTAGGATGGAGAACTCCAGCTTGGGATAATGACACCCCTACTCTAGTAGGATTGTCCACTATTTCTATGATATCCTCTCTTCCCCCATTGACTATCACCACCACCTTCATTGATTATGTGACCCTCCCAGATATAGACCCCACTGACTACAATGACCAGACTGATGATATTGGGTATGGCAATATGACTGGCTCTCCAGTCTATTCTTCCCTTCACAAATTATTTTGAAAATATAGTGATTTTCATCATACTAAGGGGGTAATGTTATATTTTATTCCCCTGATACCTCTTTTCCTTTCAATTATCTTTCTCTGATCTTTCCATTCTGGATTGTATGATAATCTTTCCGTTGTCTTGACTTATTTTCCCATGACCAGACACTATTTCTGTTCTAGGCCTTCACTTCCCAAACACCTCATGCTCCTTCTATCTCCATTGATTGATGGTTGCATAGTTACTGTTGACTATGACTCAACATGACTCAGGATGAGTCATTCCATAGCAGACATGGCTTGGTCTGTGCACCATCTAGATACCTATTTAGGTCATAGTATTGTATACTTGTACTCTAAGTTGTTTCTCCTTTGTATCTTGCGACCTACTAGTCAATAGATCCTCTGGTTTCTCCAACACTTGCTCTATAATCTGTTTAGACATTCAACTTCACCAATCCTTGATATAAGTCATCCAGCTTGTGAGGCAATGATACCTTCAGCTTGAAGGCTCTGATTCCAAACTCTTTTAAAGGCTATGCTTGTCCCTACCCAGGCCAAGCGTAACAGGCTCCACCTAATTCACTTAAAGGGGTTTGCTTTTTCCTAGGATTCTGCAACTCTTATTGGAGGTTTATCCCCAGTTTTGCCATCCTAGCTGCCTCTCTCCACCATCTCACAAGGAAAGATGTCCCTTGGAATTGGTTCTCCTTATGTGATGATGCATTTGCCAAATTAAAAACCATCTTTATGACTGCCCCTGTTCTTTCCCTCTCTGACCTCCACCGCCCATTCATTGTGATGACTGATGCATCCCTCCTTGCCTCTGGCAGTGTCCTTATGCAAAATAATGACAATGGTGATCTTCACCCCTATAGTTATCTTTCCCGAACCTTCTCTCCAGCGAAATGGAATTATGATATCTATGATTGTGAACTACTTGCTATTATCCATGCTCTCATTGAGTAGCATCATTATCTTCAGGGCACTGATCTCCCTGTTACCATCCTTACCAATCACAAAAACCTCTCTTATTTTCATCAACCCCATCATCTCTCCTGGTGACAAGTTTGCTGGATGTTATTCCTATAGGACTTTGATCTGCAGTTCTCTGTCCAACCAGGGTCTGCCATGGGTCCTGCTGATGCCTTATCTCACTCTCTTTCCCAGGATACATTGACTGATAATGTGGATATCACCCTTCTCCCTAACAACATCTTTATCTCCCTTTTTGATTCTGCTCTGCAGGAAAAATTTCGTCTTTCCTCTTCCTCTGATCCTTTAGTCCTCTCTGCCCTCAAATGGATGCAAGAGAGTTCTCCTCTCTTCCCTTGGTCTGCCTGTGCTGATTGGTCCTTCCTTGACAGTTGTCTGTACTATCAACACCATCTCTATATTCCTTCTTCTGCTTGTCATGACCTTGTTTCTTCCATCCATGTTTCCCCTGCTGGCAGTCATAATAGCATTTTTCACACTACTGCCCTCCTCCAGTGGGACTATTGGTGGCCAGGTCTTTCTTCTTTTGTTCACCATTTTGTCTGCAGCTGTGCTCTTTGCCAATTGAGCAAAGTTCTCACTCATCCTATTGTTCCCCCCCTTTCCCCTATTTCTTCTTCTGCTTCCCATCCTTTTCAACAGATTTCTGTAGATCTGGTCTCTGCATTTACTCCAGTTGGTTCTATTGATTCTGTCTTGGTTGTGGTCAACCATGGCCTTAGTAAGGGGATCTTTTTCATCCCTTGCTCAAAAACCATTGATGTCACTAGAATTGCACACTTATTCTACCAACACATCTTCCCTCACATCGGTCTCCATGACATGATCATCTCAGATAGAGATCTCTGATTCACTTCCACCTTTGTGTGCAAGGTAGCTCAACTCCTTCATTACGATGTCACTTTATCCTCTGCCTATCATTTGCAAACTGATGGTGAAACAGAATGAGTCAACCAGAAACTAGAAACCTATCTTTGTCTATTCTGTCAAGACGAACCAACAAAATGGGTTGATCTTCTTCCTATGGCACAATTCATGCACAACTCATCTGTCCATTCTGTCACAAAGCAAACACTGTTCTCCCTTATTCTCAGTTATGAACCCTGTGCATACCCCTCTCTTGGCAAAACCTTCCTTCTGGCACTTACAGAATGACTGGATTGGCTAGAGAAGGCCCACAAAGAAGCCCTCAGTGCTTACAAGATGGCACAACAATATATGTGGCAACAAGTCACAAGAAAGTTCTGTCCATGGAGAGTTGGCAATAAGGTGTGGTTGGATGCCTGCAATCTCCACTGAAGTACACCATGGTGGAAATTAAATCCCCTTTGCAAAGGTCTCTTTGAAATTACCAAAGTAGTATCTCTGGTCTCCTTCTGACTCTGCCTCCCCCCCAAATGGAGAATTTACAACATGTTTCATGCTTCCCTTCTATCTACTTTCCACAAAACTGTGGAACATGGGAAAAATATGTTATGCCCACCTCCAATGGAGATAGATGGGGAAGAAGTGTGGGAGGTTGAATACATCCTTCAATATAAAGGGGGAAAGAAGTTGCAGAAGTATTTAATCAAATGAAAAGGGTACTTCCATGCTGAAAATACCTGGGAACCAGAGCAGAACTTATCTGGCACATGGACCCTCCTGCAAAAATATAAATGCCTCCACTCCTTATGAACACTTCACATCCCCACATCCACCCATATTATGATGCCCGCCACTTGAAACACTTCTCCAACCCCTGCCCTATCCTACACTACCCATCAAGTCCCTACCATTTTCCTTATCCACACCAACTTGTTACCTCCCCTTCCCCATCACCTGGTGTTTACTGCTGTTTTACAAGATGCCCCTCTATTCATAAGAGTCATTGAGTCCCCTCTCACTGACATCCCCCTTTCCAACACCTGTATGCTCTTCCTTACCTTGTCCACATTCCATTTAGTGTTCAATACAGCTACCCCAAATGATCATCCCTCCATTCTTGCAGCTGAAGGAGCCACTCTGATGAGCCAAGCAAAACTCCAATTGCTGGACCTTCTGTACTGGTTAGGGCTGGGGTACATTATTAACTCCCTCCCCTTTGAGATCATTGGCCCCATCATACGCCCATTCCTTTATCATCTTCACCCTATGGTGTGGTATGACTATCTCCACACACAAGAACTGATGGTCTCACACCAAGAGATCTTGTCTCTTCCCCATATATCCATTGTTCCCCAATCAAACAACTCTATCTCATCCCTTCCATTGATGCTGGGGATAGTAACTCCTACAAACCATTCTCCTATCATTCCCTTGCTGCCCTCTTCCTCCAACTCTCCTTCTCCTCTTCTTGATGTGAATGATGAGGAACAAACTCCCCAACCAGTACCACCCCCAACTCTCCCTACCATTCCATCAGATCAAGGCACCCCCTCTCCATCTGAACATTCCACAAAGAACAAAAAGGGAAAGAAGAAGGCTGTCATGACCTACAGCCTACCAAGTTCCCCTGCCTATCACTTACAATCCAAAACAAAGCAGAGACATTCCTCCCCAATAACTACTTCCATCACCTCATCCTCTTCTGGTCCTTCATATATTGACACTCCAGCCTCATCTATTCCCATTGAACCAGTGTGGTACACCCATTGCAAGTGGTGTAACAAGACTGACACCCACCTTGGCATCTGATGTCCTAAACACCAATGCCTCTCTTGTAATGCATATGGAGCAGGACACAACCTCCACAACTGTCCTCAAGCTGCCTGTGTTTACTGTCAGCAGCAGCATTGGAGTAGGCCATGTCCTCTTTACAAGTGTGGACCTGATGGCTGCAACAAATGTTGCACCCTCTCCTGGGAAGAACTTTGCCTCAAACACATTCATCTTCAGGAACTGGCAGAAGAGCCCAATGATGCAGATGATGCAAACTACAATTTCTTGGATCAGGAGTAGAGAACGACAAAGGTTGGTGTCCTTTGGTCTAATATGGGCCTTATGTTACAATTTTCACATACTTCATCATATCTTCTTGGTTATGCTTACATAGTATCTTTCAAGTCTTTTTGGACTCTATTTCTCTTCTAGGATTACCTTATGTTATCCTTGTGTTCCCCAATACTTCCATGTTTGTTACTTGGCATTCCCCAATGTTTCTTTCTATTCTTAGCTGACCTGACTCATAGTGAATCATTTGATATAGCTGTTTATAGTTAGACACAGCTTGGTTTGTTTGCCAGCTGGCATAGCATAAATATCCTAGCACATGTACCAATACCTTAAGCTAGTTCTATGCAATCACACATAGTTCCTAGATCTTCCTGGTCCTCTTCTAAGGTTGCTGGATTACCCTAGTAACTAGAAGATCTATTGTCTCCTCTCAAAGTGTAACAATGGGGGTATAATAACATACACATCAAGGAATGGAACCAATGGAAAGCTGCCTTCATTACCCATTGTGGACTCTTCAAGCCAACTGTGATGTTCTTCGGATTATCCAACTCTCCTGCCACATTTCAAAGGTTTATAAACAACTCCTTTAAAGACATGATAGCTGAAGAATGGCTAATCATTTACATAGATGATCTGGCAAAACATAAACAACACACTAAGTGTGTACTCCAATGGATGAAAGAACTAGACTTGTACCTCAAGCTTGAGAAGTGCAAGTTCAACATCTCTGAGGTGGAATACCTTGGCATGATTATCAAGAATGGTGAGCTTGCCATGGATCCAGTGAAATTAGCAGGTATCCAAGACTGGCCAATGCCTAAATGAGTTCAAGATATGCAATCCTTCTTAGGATTTGCAAACTTTTACCAGCAATTCCTCCCCCACTTCTCAGATGTCACATGACCCCTCTTAGATCTTACAAAGAAAACCCAACCTTGGGATTGGACAGAATGTTGTCAGAACACTTTCAACACCTTAAAAAGGATGTTCCTATCTCAATCCATTCTCCAACTACCAGATTATTCAAGACCATTTGCAATTGCCACCAACACTTCTCTCTATGCATCTGGTGGTGTCCTTCTTCAAACCAACACAAATAGTGCTTGGCACCCTTGTGGATATCTCTCCCAAAAATTCTCTCCTGTAGAATGGAACTATGATGTATATGACTGTGAACTTCTTGCTATCATTTGAGCCCTTTCTACTTGGAAACACTTCCTTCGTGGCTCTCTCTACTCTATACAAATCTTTACTGACCACAAAAACCTGACATACTTTTAACAACCTCAGAAATTAAACTGACAACAAGCCTGTTGGTTACTTGACTTAGCAGACTATGATCTCCACCTCACTCACATTGCAGGGTACACTCTCATGGTTTCTGATGCCCTGTCCCATCAACTGGATCATCTCTCCAACAAACCCTGCAATAATGAGAATGTCACTCTCCTTCCCCCTGATTTATTCCTCTCCATGATCAACATAGAACTATCCCATAAGATTTCTGTCTCCTTTTCCTCTGATCCCATTGTTCTTGACTCTCTTCATGCTTTGGCTGGTGAAGTTTCCACTCACTTTTGCTTCCAACTATCCAATTGGAAATACTACACTGGTACTCTCACCTACCAGGGATGTGTCTATGTTCCCAATGACCTTTTCCTTCATCATGAAGTCATTGCCTGTTCCCACAATCATGCAGCAGCTGGACACCCTGGTGTTTCTAAAACTCACCAAATGGTTTCCTCCAAATTCTGGTGGCCAGGCCTTACTATCTTTGTTCAAAACTACATCAACAGGTGTGCTGTTTGTCAGCAGAATAAGGCAAACACCCACCCAACTGTCTCTCCTCTTCATCCTATCCCCTCTTCTGCTTCTTATCCCCTCCAGCAGGACTCTTGTGATCTCATTACCAATCTTTCCTCCTCTGATGGGTTTGATTTGCTCTTGGTCATGGTTGATCATAGGCTTACTAAAGGGGTAATTCTTTGCCCTACAAAGAAAACCACTACAGCTGAAAACATTACAGCTCTCTTTTTTAAGAAATCTACTCTCATTTTGGGCTATATGATAAGATTATTTCAGACATAGGTCCTTAATTTGCCTTGTCCTTTTCTAAAGAACTTGGACATATCCTAGGATATAATCTCTCCCTCTCTACAGCCTACCACCCCAAGACAGACAGAGAAACTGAACAAGTGAATCAGGAAGTTGAAACATACCTATGGATTTACTGCAGTAGTAACCCTACCTCATGGGTGGAGAACATTACATTTGCTAAATTCACACATAATCACTGCCCTCACTCCATCACTAATAAGTCACCCTTCTTTCTCATGATAAGCTATGAACCCCACTCCCTTCTCTCAGTAATTGCTGAATCTGATCTCCCTGCTGTCAAAGAATGTCTTCAACTTCTTACATTTGCCAGAAATAAAGCCCTTGCTGTGCATGAACTTGCCCAGTAGGTTATGAAACCATGTATCACAAGAATTCCACACCTTCAAACAAGGAGATAAGGTATGGTTAGAGGCACAAAACTTATGATGTTCTGTTCAAAACCCAAAGTTTGCCCTGAAAAGAGAAGGACCCTTCATTATCACACAGGTCTATTCTCCCCTATCATATAGACTCCAATTACCTCTGACTTAGAAGATTTATCCCATCTTCCATGCTTCCCTTTTATTGCCCTATTATGAAAATGACATACATGGCAAAAATTACCTTCACCTTCACCTGACCTCATTAACTCCAAGGAACAATTCAAGATAGAATAGATATTAAAACATCAATGTCCCCCCAATATCCACTCATACCTGATCAGATGAAAGGGCTATCCACCTAAGGATGACTTCTAGAAACGAGAGCAGAACTTGAGAAATGCCAAGAATACTTTAGAAGCCTATAAAAAGGCCCATCCAAAGGTGTTCCCTCCTCAAACCACTCTAGTCACTCATCAAAAACAAGCTCCTCCAGCAACACTATCTCTATCCCCTATAACTTTGCCACTATCAATTGCCCCTACCACACTGATTTCCATGTTTTCCTTGATGGGGATATCTTCAAATTCCTCACTAGCCATCTTGAAGATTCACAACTCTCTGTTGCCCTAGACACATACATACTTTGATGAAGATTCTGCCCTTGGGCTTTTGCTCAAAGTCTACAACCAATACACTACCCTACATGCCACTACTACTGTATTCAAACAAGAACCCCCCTTATCAGAAGACACCCCCAGCACCTTTTGTACTCTGTTCCTTCAACTCACTATACTCTAGCATCATCTAGTCAAGGCTATGCATCAGTTGGACATGTTGGAACTGGTCACCAACATAGATTTCTCCTTTCAGTGATGAACCAGAGCTCTCTGCAATGCTGATGGATCTCAGCATTCCATATCCCCTTTTGCCATTCCTATCCCTCCCCCTGCTCCATCCACTCCATCTGCTGATTCAAACCCCCTTACACCTAACAAAGAAGCCATCTTCCAGTGGACAATGAGTCAGATTGAACAAGCTTGTATCATTGAGCAGTTACAGACTCAGAGTGCTGTTCTTATCCCAGATCATCCCAGATATTGTGACACATGCTTCTTTTGTTGCTGTCTTGGACATCTCAAGCAAGATTGCTGAGTATACTCCTGTCCTCACTGCCATCAACTAGCTCCAGGTCATCTTCCTTCCTTCTGCCCTAGCACTAGATGATCTCCTGCTCAATCCTCCTCCTCATCATTATCTTCTTCTCATCATAGTCATTGAGCATCTCAATCCAACACTTCCTCATCTGAAAGATCATACCACCCTACCCTAGAACAAATTGTCAATAAACTAGCAAACTGAGTACTTTCCTTAATTCACAAAGTCACCACCAAGATCATGAAGTCTACCAGAATAGTATAGGAACAGATTGATTATTTCAATCAGAGAATAGCTATGTTTGAGCTATAGGAACCAAGCCCTACCCTTTTTGATCAAGCAGACATAGGCTGGGGTACTCTAGCATGGATGGATGATGTACTGACTTTTGTTGGGTCTTTCACTCTTTCCATTGTCTCTTTGCTCCCCTCTACCACAACCATATCATTGTTACATTGTGAGCCTATAACTTGGCTGGAGGCAATGGGAAGGCACAAATCACAGCAAAGGGACAAGTGAAGAAAAGCTGATGCAAGTCTTCAAGGGACTATGCCAGGATGAAGAGGGATGCCAAGGTTACAAGCCCACACTAGATCAGGTAACAGTGAGATTCAGCTTAGGGAATAACCCCTACAGATAGTGCTACTTATATACTACCAGCCATGGCACACAGACCATGCTGACTAAGCACTATATAAGGTAAGCCCTCAACCCATGTTGAAGGGTTGAACTATAATAGAGAATGCCCATAACCCAGGGTTATGGGGAAGTGGTAAGCTATCAAACAGGGACAACCATAAGGTGGAATAGAAGAATGCTGTTATGAATCCATAAGATCACCCCTAAGTCCCTGGATCATCTTTCCTGATCCCCTAGAAGCTACTTTCGCTCTAAGGTACTTTTATCTAATCTTATCTATAGGGGGGACCAAAACCCAAAATCTTC
>JBBPJT010000844.1:0-14170 GCA_038088895.1 Xerocomus potaroensis
TCTCGCGTATGTGCATTCCATCGTATACCAGTGCGATTCCGGGTACTCGAATGCCCAGGTATTTAGCACATGATTTAGCTACTGTAGTATATAAGAGACTTTAGTTCGTACTAGAACACCTCAGTCCATTGCATCGCACGCATGACTGAGGTGAGTTGATTATCTTCTATTCTATCTATCCTATGCTTACTCGTATGTAGTTATCTTTAGGTGAATACATTTAGTCCGTTGCATCGCACGCACGACTGAGTTATCTTTAGTCGCACGCTCCCCGATCGGTACCTGTATTCCCACATTTAAACGATTCATTTGATGGATCAGCAGTATCCATATGTTTGGCTCAAGTGTCATGGCTGGCTCAATGTTGAACCAGGAAAGGGGCTGAAAGCAGTTATACTCTCTGCACATGCCTGCTGCATCAGGAATTTTACAAGAATCTTATTGAGCTAATTTCAACTAATTCTAGCTAATTTCAGCTAATTTCATGCAACTAGTCAAAATTAGCTGAGATTTAGTTAAATTAGCTAAATAAGATTCCTGTAAAATTCCTGATGCTGGATGCCCGTCGTGCGGTGGAGCACGATAAATCAGGCAGGCGGCCTCGGTTATGGCGGCTGGCCCCATAGAAAAGAGGCGAACAGGATCTTGCATATGACGACAGGTACGGTTTTTTCACTGTAGTGGAATGCATGAGACTCTAATTCTTCCAGTCCAGGTTTGTCGCTCAACGAGTCGCCTCCAGAAGAGATGTCTGGAGGAGCCTCGATTGATCCCTCTGAATTCTGGGTGTTGTTATCCACCCAGGGAACTTTTCTCATTGCGTCTGCGAGTGTGCGGGACGTGCTCGGATGGGGAACGAGTGAGATGATCGGGCGGTGTCTATGAACGATGGTGAGGGATAGTCGGGGTGACATAAGACAGCATGTCGAGGCCAATCTAACTACGCTGAATCCGGAGGTATGTCTCTTCTTCATTGTTGCAATCTTTATCATGATTTACTTGGTGTTATAGGGGACAAGCATGGTCGATCCTCCGGCCACAGTGGTGACGAGGTGTCTAGTTCACAAAGAATATCATGTGTTGCCCGTCTGGCTCATATTCCATCGAACACCACGATCACGAAAGCATACACTACCATCGACGTCGCCTATTGGTGTTCCTCCCACCCTGCTCATCCATCCTCTCAATAACCTGCTGTGTCCCATAGTGTGTCTGGCCACCGTTATGTCAGACAGCACCCACCAGATGGGAGACCGGATTGATTTCAGCATCAAACAACTTCCATAGGTGTCTCTCATGAATCTATTGATTCACTGACTAATCCTTTGGCCCTTTTCTAATTAGGGTGGCTGAGCTCTCGTTCCAAACTGCATCTACACCGGCTCTGAGCCCGCTTAATCTTTTCCTGAGGCTCTAGCTGTGGAGCAAATGGTAGGAGTCACATGGTTGTATGCTGACCCCACTCCAACTTATGTTGTATATGGTGGTAGGAGCAACGATTGTTCTATTCCGCGCTGCTGGAAGGGGGGTTAGAAGGCATCCGGACTGCCAGTTCTGTGTTTTATAATCCGTCGGTGGCTCCCCTCCGGAGATCAGAGCCGTTTACGGTACACACAACGAAATGTTAGGAGCGCGCCGCTATGACCCCCCCGCCAGATGGGAGTTGCACGTTGGGAGAAGGGGAGTGGAGAGAATAACACTTATCGACACTCACAACCATTTTCTTCCTTTTTCGTTGGCACATGTCTGCCATGCCTTTGGATGAATGTTTAGACTGATCACTGGCGCTGACCCGAGGACAGCTCCTATTGGTTTATTTGTTACCCAACGCCGGAAAGGATAAAACACGACTCAGATGATTGTCGTTGTTTATGTATCCACAGCCGCGTTGCACGGGCAATCTTTGTTGATAATGACGGAGCTCGGAACTCCCTAGGGCTGCGATATGGATTCTTGTCCTTATCCATCAGTTGTCTCTCCACACTCCAAGAGACGTTGATACACCCAAGACGATATATTTCTCAAGCCCGTCGACGTTAGTTGCCACGTGGTCTCAAGCGGTTACATGTTTCGTGCACATTTTAATGTCTACAGATCTGAGATACAATGGTTCTATGTGAAAAGGTGTCGCGTCGGGTAAAGCTATGTATAGTGACGGTATCGCTGGATGAGATGGAAAAATACAATGAGGTCAAATGCAAAGTAAAGCTGTCCATTTCGAAATAAAGTCTAATCGAACGCTTGGGAAGTCAGGAATAGCGTCACCCATAGAAGAGGCAGCTCCAGTGAGGATGAACGATGTTCATGTCGCCCAACCGGTCCGAGAAATTTTTGGTGAGCGTTTCGGTCAAGGTGTACGTGCAGCAATCGAAGATAGCCTTCACCTCTAGCCACCGATCGGCAGGACCGACGATGAGCATTCTAAGGTCCTCGCACTCTTCCCCTGAGGACGGGAATCTCCGGCCTTGGTTCATCCATGCGTCGCACCAGAGCAACAGCGAGGTGGTACTGAATTTGCGCGCAGAGTGGAATTGGTAATTCATCAAGCCGAGGTCGCGCATAAGGATAGGACGCCGAAGTTGCAATTCGTGTGGTTCGCCTTCGGTGATGTTAAGGTTGGACGACCAGTTTGATGGGAGAATTCCGTTTTTAGCGGAAGGTCGGACGAACATGATGCGCACAATATGGGTGAACTCCTCACCGAGGGGTGTCCGCGAAGCCCTGATTCGGTGCTCGTTTTCCGATAGGGCGACGTAGAGTCGGCAAACAGGGACCCTGGAGGGATTGTTGTAGGCTAGTTGGACCGGAAAAGGCTCGGGGGTATCCCCGGGTTCTTCGTCACCATCGAGTTTGGTCTCTCGTTCAAGTTTGAAGCCGTCCTCGCCCTTTACATTTACTCCAACCCCATTGTCACCTTCGCGCCCCTCGTCCTCACTGACTTCTGTGGCACATGAGTCAATTGGAGGTAGAACTGTGGGGTCGACGTCAGCCTGAACAGGAATGTGTGGCTTGATAGATTTCTTACGAGTGACTGTGCTAGACGCAGGAAGGGTTACTTCAGTGGGCTGGGGCGATCGGTTGTATTTTGAAAGGAAATGGGAAAGCCGCGAGAATTTGAGCTTGAAAATTTTCATGACGAAAACACAGATAAGAAAGGGTAGGTGTAGTGAGCAGATGTGGAAGTGAGCAAGAGGAAGTAGTAGATGAGCGATGAGGAGGAAGGAAAGGATAGAGGACACCGGCCACAGAGGGCTGTATCTTATATAACAGACACAATGGCTCTGTGGACGATCAAAGCGCGCGCGCTATCTGGCGTGGTGAATAATGCGGCACCAATTCTGCACTCACCAAGTGGAACACGCATACCGGCAAGGAACCACTCGGTTACGGGTTTGCTTTGAGAGTTAATATCCACTAGATAAAAAAAAGCAAAGTATTCTGGGCGTCCCTAAAGGTTTAGGTTTGAGATCAAATCTTTCGCGCGAGTCCACACTCACATTGTCACAGATGAGGGGGGTGCGGAGACATCTTGGTGACACGCACCGCTTCATCAAAGCCTACCCCATAACCATGACACGAGATTCATTCACCAGTTATCAACCTTGTGGTCGTCAAATACTCGAGATGATGTGATGTACTATTAGTTGACGATGCAGTCGTGTGGTGTCAGTTGGGCGAGTACTTCCTTTTCTGTCAGTACACAAATAAATGCCAATAATTGTGGAGAGAGAGTATTTTCAAAGGCCGCTCGACAGTTGGCAGCTCCAGGGGAATATGTTAGAAAAAGTGGATGTAACATGCATGGTTTACGGAGGGCAATGAATGTGTTCTGTCTCGCTTGGACTCCGAAGAGTGAGTCGGCGAATGTGTGATCCAGCAATGTTCACCAGACTGGGCAGCCAGAGGCTCAGAGTCTACTCGTATATATTGATGGTGGATCATAATACAACCGTTTGGATTCCATACCGGAATATAAGTCGTACTGGGTGAGTTTCCTGTGATACCAAACTGTTACGTTAACGGAGAGGGCCACTTGGCAATTTCCGTCAGGACGAGTGTTAGTGCTTGGCTTTTCCTAGCAGCACCAGGAGACAACACGCAGCGCATATACTTTCCAACCAAAATCCAAACAAGCTGGTACAGTATACTGTTCCTTCGCCTCCGCACTCGCCCCGCTCAGCTAGTGTGGCAAGGTTCATAATTCCTCGCCTCGTCTTCCCTCACCTCTCAATCCTGCACCCGGTTCATTCTCTCCGCCGCTTCTCCCCAGACATACGCCTCACGATTCGCCAACCAGCTAGATGTCTGATACTCTCTCCCAACTTTGAGAGCCCCTCGACCCGGCATTGACCGTCTCTCCAGCAGTGCTCGTCCTCGTGCCGCTTCCTTTTTTCGCTCTCCAGAGCTATCCCCTGTCATGGGTTCGATGCCATTCCAACTGCATCGTGCGTATGGCAGCACATTTGGGCAGGGGATCCACTTTCCTAGTTCCTTTCCGCTCAGCAGTTCACCAATGTCCCCCATTCCCCAGAACCAGCGTTCCCTCTCGTCTCCCAACAGTTGGGGACCGGGCTTTCCGAGCTCGGTTCATAGCGTGAGTTGTTCTTCTTGCCCACGTGTGTGCACATTTCCGACCTTTTTGTGACAGACTCATGACCAGCTTCGGGCGGGTAGGCTCCATTCACCATCTCACATCAGCTCACCTGTCCGGATCAGACCCTCACCTTCTTGGTGTGCTTGCACCTAATCACTCACTCAGCGGTCGTTTGGAAACAGATCTGTCTCGTTTGGCGCAGAACCCTGTTCGCACTAGTCTATGGGGGGCAGTCCGATTCTTGCCTGTCATTTGCCAGTCCTTCTCTGGCCAAATCGATGGCCTTCAGGTAGGCTAGACAAATGAGCCAGATGGCGTTTTGAGAGCCGTTTGCTCATCCTGGTCTGTTCCTGGACGGAGAGGTTCGTGCATCGTTTGATAGCACGGGGGGGGAGTGGATGCAGGGTTTGCAGAACCTCTGGCACCTGCCTGGTCCATGTCCCGATAAATGGCTTCGGGGATGGAATTCTTGTCGCAAGGTGGTGCCCGGGCCCATGGGTCAGATTGAACAGTGTTGAGGGTACGGACGAGTAGTCTCGGGTATGGTGAGGTGGAAGTTGGTCCACCTATCGATCAGGGGTTTGCGAACATGCCAGACGATTCGGCTCATTGTGGCTATCATCATGTTCGTTCGCACGATAACGCTGGGATTAACATCCCCAATGCAGTAAGTTGATGCAGTTGTTTCCGGTAATCCCTGTTTTATGCAGCAGCTAACTCAAAATACAGATGTTCGGAGGATACCAGTTGAGGAATAAATGGCATAGTCATCGATTAAGCAACGCGTTGACGTGTTGGTCGACTTCGTACGCCTCGTGCTTGTCCGGTCCACCTCAGTCATAATCACAGTTGCTCCTGGTATCGTCGCCACAGTCGCATACAGACTTGCCCTTCCTTGTCCTCGCTTGGTATCGGAATCGAAGAAGCAGAGTGTGAGGAGCTCCGTTCAAGGTCGATCTTGCGGCGGAGGGACTCGGGGGGTACTGTGGAGCGGCATGGAAAGGGTTTAAGCAATAGTACAAATGGTCTGGACGAGGATGCTGTTCAAGGCTGTCGACGTTCCCCGTTTCCGTGCAATGATGATCTAGAAGCAGAAGTGGAGGTCGTTGAGCGCATTGATGTGGAATCGATGCAGTTAGTTATACTGACGCAGGACAGGGACTCGGCGAGGCCTGGATCTATTTTTGCTTGCGTTTGCTCGGAGCATGGAGAGGTACTGATCCGTTATGAGAGGACAGAAAAGGTGCGACTCCTCGGGTCAATTTGGTCTGATCAATGGGGAATGGGGATCATAGTATGTTTCGCTAGTGATCACATCTATTATGCCGACCACGGTCATCATGAACTCGTCGCCTTTCGGAGAAGTACTCATCAAGGCAAGAAACTCGGGTATGTTGACGAGTGAATCTGTGGGACAATTCTTCTACTGAACGTGTATTAGCCGGGTATGTTAGCCAAGAACTTGCGCCACTGCTGAAAGATACACTGTCCGTATCTTCAGAGATCTTCTTGCTCGCCCAACTTCCAGGCCTTAAAGAGCGGCCAAGGCACTGTTGCACGTATGGGACAGATGTCAAAAAGATGATGTGGGTGCCTTGGTTTATGAGATGCACATAAATCCTGCTTCTGGTGCCCTATCATGCAAATACCGACTGCCTCTCTTGTTTGCGTCTTGTGGAGCGTTATGATTGCTTTATTCGTTTTGACGGGAAATCAGTGAAGCAGGGATGGAAACTACTGTTGGTCTTGCTGAGCTTGTTGAGAAGTTGTGCGGGTTAGTATGTGAAGAGAGAAGAAATTGGGCAGAGGCTCCAAGCGTGCGACGAGGCAACTACAGATGCCCATTCGAGATTTGGGGTGAGACTCTCGGATTCCGTTGGGTTTTTGCACATGCTGAATGATTGCGATTGTCACAGATATCCGCAGATCCACGCGCATCATGAGATGTGCACGACGGTGAAAGAATCGGGGCAGCAATTTGCACAGGAGGTGCAGATGCCAATTCAATTGGATCATCAAATGATGCGAAAGCACTTTAAGATGGTATATGGTGCCTAAGCACAAACATAGCAAGTAGCGGGATCCAGAAACGGAATGCAGTGGGTGGGGTACCGCTGAGCTCGAACGAACGAAACGGGAATGAGGGGTTCGACTGCGATCGCGAATAATATTCGCCTTCTCCACCCGCATACAGACTGTCTCTGCCGCCCAAGGACAAGGTGAAGTCGATTGAAATTGGAGCGATATCTGGACGCACCATTTCGCATGTGTTGTTGACTGAGTGTACTTAATGGGATAGATTCTACTGTGCCTGCCACACTGATGCTGACCCGAGATACGTTTGTCGTCGAGAGGGCCAGGTCGAAGGCAATGGTCACCGTGGTGATACTGTTGCACCCAGCATGCCCCATGCGGGCGCTCACGCATGTCCATTGGGCTCAAGATGCTGTAGACGCAGCTGCGGACGAAGCAGTACTTCAGCCAATGCAGACTCAGAAAATGACATGGACGGCGTGCCGTTTGCGGGTTGCCCAGGGAGGTTTCAGAGCTATCGAGACACAGGGGCAGACATTGAGCATAGCCGGGGAGCATGTGGATGCAAAACACAACATGGACAAAAGACATACAGAACTCGACAGGATGTTAATGCAAGACAGGATTGAGGCGGTGGGGAGGCAGGCATCATGAAGCAGCTAAGGGTCGAGGGAGAGCATACAGAACTGAGGGCTGCTGTCACCATTAGTACTCAGGAGTTGCTGAGTTGGATGATTACTAGGTATGATTTTCTGACTTCTGATTGGACACAGGTTGACTTCGTGCATCTGTAGCAGACAGATAAGAGGTTATACGAACACGCAAGACTGGCATGGGATTCCTTTCCGATGATGTTACATTGGTCATATGTGGAGACTCGTCGTTGTCAAGGTGCTTGCCCATAGCATTTCACGAGAGGCATTTGTGGTCCACGTAGAGTTGTGGAACATGTTGGATCGTTCAAACCTGTTGCCGTTGCATGGCGCAAGTAGTACAATGGGCGGGGCCGTGGTCCTTTATGGGCAAGTTTTGTGTCAAGGGTGATCTTGCTGCCGTGAACTTGTGCGGACAAACAGGTGGACGCTCGAAGAGACGCCGCACGGACCACCTCCATTGGCGCTCTCAGTGCTGTCGATGCCTGAGCCCTCGCTTCCTCCCATGTGCTCCTCGTACGTAGTATTATTGCTCCATGCCTTTCCGTGGGCGGTCTAGAGAATCATCAATAAGGGTGCGATCATCTGCTCGGGAACCAGATCAGCGCTCGTGAAGATACCCGGCCCTGAGAGGGGCAAAAAGGAAGGGGGAACGTAGCCTATTGTGGATACGGGCAACGTACCTGAATACGGCTCATCGCAAAGACGAAGATCTGTGTGGGCTATTCAAGACGCGCATAATTAAGAATAGAATAGACTATGTTGCGTAGGGCGCTGCGGACTCGATGAGTAGCATTGAGGTGCTTATATAGGGTGATCTTGTCTCAGGACCTGGTCGCCGTTCCAGTCGAGAGGCAATGACCAACGTAGCACAAACCAGCTTTGGACCGCAGCGCTCACCAAAGATGCGTTCCAACTGAGCTTTGTGTTGGTAGAGTCGCGCGGTAAACAATAGAGTGCAAAGCACATCCAGGGAGAACGAAAGTGCATGATATCCCAGGACCAAGTTTTCAGAGAGGAGGAATATTTTTTCCTAACTTTGCCTCTCCCTGCAAGGAAGGGTGCTCAACACTGGCAACGACGACGTGAAGAATAGAGTCTAAACGGGCGGTGAGGGTTCGCTCACCACCGACGCCCACATTCATGACATGGGAACGGAGTGAAACTCGATAATGAGTCTGGCCAAGGTGTCAGCTTTTCCCTCAAATGATGTACAAGCAGCAAAATACGGACGATGAGCCCGTCCGTCAAGCAGAGTATAATGAGAGCTGCGATATCGGTCATGATCGTGACATGGTGACTTGATGAATGAGACATAGTACGGCTAGGGACCTCCAGGATATAGTCGGCTATCAACGTAGACTACAATCGCATTTTGAGAGTTTCCCGGGTGTGGATCATGACGAGAACAAATAGGAGGTATACCCCACGCAAAAGATCGAGTTGCTGCCCATCTCGACGGCGGCTCTTCTCCACGTCAGACTACAACCATCACTTCTTCCCGATGCTCCTCCTGAATAGGTCGACGTACACCTCAATGCCCTACCACAGCTCCCGTCGAGGATGCGCTGGCACGTCTGTCACGGTCAATGGCTACGAGTAACCTTGGGTCATGTCTCTGCAATCGGCCACGAGCAGCTTGGGGATATAAATGACCTCAACGATGGCATCGCTCTCGGCAGAGAAGCATTGATACTTTGCCCACAGTTGTCTGTTTTCAGTGCAAGCAACTCGGAGGTACAGAAGACTTTGACGATGCCATCCATAGGTACTTTCCCACAGGTGCACGTGGATCAAACGTTGTGGTAACCTGGGTCAATAACAGCAGAAGAATTTTATCGCCCCCACAACCCTTGTCGCATACGAGATACGAGACCTTTTCGATTCCTCACCAAACATCCCACTGCTCTCCCGTCGCTACCCCAACACCTCGCCATATGTAACTCCCACTCCTTGTCCTTCGGAGCAGACGCATTCTCTCCTCGCGTTTGTAACAAATCCCCACCAAGGCAGTTAAGTTTCTCAACGAGGGTCATGTCCTTCTGTGGAGCCAGCTCCCTCGTCCCCATTCCCCACCCGAAGACATCATCGCGTCTCCTGTCTGTCCGAGGAGAGTTGTTCGCAGACGAGTTCACGCCACTCACTTGTACTGCCCTCTACTCACCTGGTCTGGACCGGCATGACCCTCTCTATCATCTTGATCTGGTATGTAAGAATGTGATAGTCCAGATTCGACAGTTTCCTGGACTTTCTCGATTCCTTCTTCCCCTCCTCTTTTCTGATCACTAATACGTAGCGAGGGATGAACCTGTGACCATCGTGAATGCTATCGAGTTGCTGTGATGCTCTTAAGTCTACTCGCTGACAGGGATCCCATCCATGTCGTACCGCCAGTGACGAAGAACGAGGTTTTGACCTGTCTTGTAAACGCCATGGATTGAATGAAAGGGTGACGACGATGTGCATCTCAAGGGACTTCATGCTATTTTTGCGGAAACACCGGGGGAAGGTGGTATCTCGTTGTCAATGTCCTCCAGACAGTGTGTCCGCATCACCCGCGCATTTGGCGGCACCCTTCAGCCGGATCCTCACTCTTGCCGCTCCATTCTGCCATTCCCTTCAGGTCTACTGTTTCAGATCTGTACATTTCGCCCTATACTGACTGCCCTTATTCGTGCACAGCAGTCTCGTTCGTCAAATTCTCCAATCCAGAAGAAACGATTCATCACTGTTGGCCAATCGGCAGCTGGGGGCACAAATGAAACTTCCTTCCGTCTGTGCAGAACTAGCCAATGTCGGGGAGATCGTCAAAGGCCCCGCGACGTTCGGGGCCATCCAAGGAAAGAGATGAATCTTCTATCTCTAAGGTTATTGACAAGCTGGGCAAGAACGAACGGGCACACTTCGCTTGCCACGGTTATCGCGGACTGAAAGCAGCCCTTCGAGCGTGCATTCGTTCTTCACGACGTACAGTTCACGATTCAACATATCACCCAATGCGAGCTACGAAGCCTTGGATCTGCTTACCTGTCTCCTCGCCATACGACAGATGGAGATGAAGAGAACCCGCATGAAGTGATACCTCTCGCATCTGCAATGCAATTCGCCGGATTCTGTTCCGTTATCGGGACGATGTAGGCGGTAGACAATGCCGAGACGAACAAGATCACGTCGGTGTTTCATCAACATATGATTAACAGTTCGGGACATCTAGATTATGCCTGTGCGGCGTTCGCTTTGCAAAAGATGATGAGCCTTGTGAAGATACCAATCGATCAACGGATTCTTTATGTACGTCTTTTATTTCTTATATCTTGTGAGTCGTTTTCTGTTTTGCTATTCATGTGTTCTGTGGTGACTATCTTGTATACCATGTACCATGATCGCGTCTTATGAAACATCGTTCTTAGGCTGATCGCTCGAATGATTCGTATATCTTACAAGGGTCGGATCACATTGCATTCAGTGGTTTTGCCAGTGAAAAACAGCAAGGGACGTCAACATGCAAGTGTGCCATTGCTTGCTTGCTCTATGGGACAGAGCGTCTAAGATGAACCACGTCCCGACATGATAGTGCGGCGGACTCTCGTCGGGGGGTCAAAATGACTAGCGCAGCCGGGTACTCAAGTAGCTTGGTCACCAGGCTACATTTTGGAAGTCGAACGTTTGTTCCCAGCGCCAGCCGTGGAGCAAACTCAGGTGAAAATCAACCATTTTCCCTCTATCCAACGGGAACCATCGTCACAAGCTCTGATCGACCAACTGAACGAGGTGTATGGAGAGCCAGACAATGGCTGCTCGACCAGCGGACTGAAAAGATGGAAGCCGGCCGGTAGATCACCTCTGTCACACTCTAACAAAGTGACATGTCACACACTTCGGGTTAAAGTTTAAGTTTTGTCAAGATGTTATGAAAACTTTGCTGCGAGGTGCCCAGAACTAAAGTACGAGCAAAGGGAGTGACAAAAATTTCAAGTAAGGCACAAACCGAAAGTACAAACGACGCACGTCAATATCACTTGACCGTGGGACTGCGTGCTTGCTGATGGCGGCATGCATCAAGGTCACACAACAGCGAACATGGGGACGCGTATACCACGCATCATCACCATGGCGAGGGCCAGGACCACGCACACAACTTACTGCCATCACTACAACGGAGAACGATAGTCACGCGATTGTACGCCCACGCCACACCACGGAGAAGGTAAGGTCATCAGCAAAAGTGGCAAAAGCTGGCCAGACCCAGCCAGATGAAAATAGGCACAATAGGTACGCCAGACCTAGTGTCTCGTGGCAGGGAAATGCTCTTTCTGCCCATGAGTGCCAATATATGGCAAGAAACATGGCCCTCTGGCAAGCTTACCACATGCCCCCTCGATCTTGCGAGGTCTGGCTGACCCTTGCGAGACCTTGGCACTCCCATGGTGCTCCCATGGTCTCGCCACCTCTAGCTAGACTTTGCCAGATCACACCAGAACTAGAGTAGACTAGTAATAATAATTTTTCTATTAATGCTTCAAGTATGTACAGGCGAGAATCTAAGTGTGGTAAAAGCAATACAATATACTTAATATGGATAAGGGGCACCAAATATTTGGATGTCACTGTAGACAATATGGCATGATGAGGAGAAAGAGTGGATGAGGTTGGCATGAGTGAGGAGAGAGTGGTCAGGAGAAAGCACAGAGTGCTTTTCAGCCCTGGACAAAGCTGACCTGGGTGGGGTGTGAGCTGCGAGGATGGGTGGGACCACCTTGCAGCAGCTTGAAAGCTCACTACAGGCTGGCTGGCATGCCTAGGACCCCAAGGTGGGGAGAAACTGTGAGGCACTGAAAACAAATTGTTTGAGGTCTGGATGTGGTGGGTGGGGGCAACAAAGGGCATGATGCAGCCATGGCAGCAGACAAGTGGCAGGCAGGTGGGATGCAGGAAGAAGAGAACATATGCTGCTTGCCTATGTTCATCTGAAGATGTCGCTTTATGGTCTTGCTTATGCCTCACTGTGCCTCAGACCATCCATATGTGAGCATGTTCAGTATATGAGAGGTCCAATATAGTGAGAATGTTGGAGTTACTCACATACCAGGATTTTCATTGGAAGAAGCAGGTTTCTTGCATGGGCAAAGCATTTGTGTGATCTGTGGGTTATTGAATCCACAGTCCAATTGGTCTTCTTTTTTTGCTAATTGGAGGCTTGAGTGGATCACAGTTGACCATGAGATAGGTGGGGCCAACATGCTAGAGAGAGCCAAGGTTGGTTGAGCTCTGTTCACCCATCCTGCTTGTGGTCTGCCAGAATGTCAGAATAACTGAATATATATGTGCAAAGAATGCTCACCCATGCACAGATATTGTTTAGGTTGACCCTTGAACTCAATGGTGATCAAATTGAATGAGCAGAAGTGACAGCAATAATATGCCTGTGGATGACTCTAGTAATGAGGAGAGTAACAAAGATGAGTCAGAAGTGGAGGGTGATAACAATGGTAATGGTGAGGAACCAATGGATGATGAACTTGATGATGAAATGGGCAAGTATGGGTATGGTGGATTAGATCAGATGCTAGATGATGAAGAAAGACACATATCTGGTGATGAGGGAAAACATTGTCATGCTCTAGTCATGCTTCCATCCTAAACCAATATCCATATGGATGTTTAGTTGAGTTCCTGATGGTGGTGCTGGTATATTGTGTGTAGGAACTAGTGCCTAGGTCTCACTAGATATAATACACAGCAGCTAACACTTAATAGGTCTAGCTAGGTCTTGCATTGACATCAATTGTGCTTGATCTGATCTCCCAGGTTGTGCTAGATCTAGCCAGCCCTAGCAAGAGCTGTTGGATTATGGTGGGGTTTGCTAGGTGTTACAAGATTTTGTCACTTTTTGTGATGGTTAGAGGGACATCAACCACCCCCCCTTTGTTATGGTTTTGCCTGCACCTGCCTACAGGCTATCTTCTCAACATAACACCCTTGGTCTTGAAGAGCATCTTGCTGGGATCAGACACAAAGGGGAATGGAATGGAGGAAAGACATGGATTAAGAATGCCTATGCTAGGCAAGGTACAAGCAAGGGACCGAAGTTAAAGCTGAACTTAGGGTTCAGCTGTCGCTAAGTACTACCTTTATATACCTACTAGGATCGCGCACAAACCATGTTACCTAATGCACTACATACAGCAATACCCTAAGCCCAAGGATAAGCTCTAAACCCTAGAAGCAAGAAGCACACCTCATGGGGGATAAGAAGTAAGCCATGAGGACAGAAGAAGTATGGTGTCTACTCGCCATGTGGGAAATACTACTATCTACAGATCAGGGTCAAGGGTATGCCTGATTGAGAAGGAAGTCCATGTCAGGCAACGTGCACCGACGCATAAACCATAATGGATATTGGATGACAATCCAATATCAAGATGGGTATCGGTCATTGGATCGTGATCTGATGACAGGAGTCTAGCCTAACAGTCTGACACTTGTTACAGTTTTGCTACGTTTCCACTATGCAACGACAGTCAAGAGACAGTAACCTTTTTCCTTGTCCTCACCCCCGCCCCCCCCTACAGTATACGATTAGATTTCCCCTTCGTTTTGTGTTCCCGACCTGAGGATAACGCTTGTCTCCTAGGTCGTCTTGTATTACTTGTCACATGCGGTACACATGTTTGCCATGAGGCTTCTTTGCTTCTGCCTCATGGCCGTTCCTGTTACTAAGCTTACCTCGTGTAGAAGCCCAGGGTTATGGGCACTTCCTCATTAGGTCAACCCTTGCACCAGGGTTGAGGGTTTCCCTTACATAGTGCTTAGTCAGCATGGTCTGTGCGCCATGGCTGGTCGTATATAGAGTAGCACTTCTTTGTAAGATACCTTAAGCTTAATCTCA
>JBBPJT010000845.1:0-14161 GCA_038088895.1 Xerocomus potaroensis
GCCTTCCGTTCGGGTGGGTTGGGGGGAACATTCATGACTGGTGGAGGAGGTAGTGCTAGAGGGGCGGGGGGAAGGGGTGGGGGAAGTGCAAGAGGAGTTAGGGCGAGAGGAGGGGAGGGTGGGGCGGAAGGGGGAAGATGATATGTGGATTGGGCAGGAGAGAGAGCGATGGGAGACCCTTCTTCTTCGGAATCCGGGGGAGGGGGGGGAGAGGGGGTGGGAGCGCAGAAGCAATATCGTCGGGAGGAAATGGCTGGAGCGTAGATAGTGTCTCAGCGAGGAGAAGCTAGTTCTTTTGTTACGCTTGTTGTAGTACCAAGGGACCTTCTAGTCAGAGGAGTAACCCAAAGACCTTAGAAGTTACACAGGAAGAACTAGGAACTACACTGCATTGCATAGAACTAGCTTAATGTTACTAATACATGCGCAGAGTATTTATCCTAAGTACCTACGCGAACGGACCAAGCTATGCTTCCCTAATAAAGGTGACAAGGCAATGGGGAACGACTAAAGGAGTTAGGAAAGAAGATTTGGAGACACAAGGACAACATGAGGTTGACCTAGAAAGGGAAAAGCATCCGAGATAATGGAAATGAAGCATCAATGGAAATGGGACAAGAAGACGAACATATCCGACGGAGATGAAACAAAGAAATGAAAAACCGTAACAGGTATGCCAAAATTGGCGCTTTAGTAAATAGTCCCTTTAGAGTGTCGAATGCTATCTGTTGGGGTTCGTCCCATCTAAAGGGGTTGTCCTTTCATGTGAGATCATTTAGTGGCCTAGCGACCTGCGTGTAGCCTTCAATGAATCGTCTGTAAAAGTTCGCGAGTCCTAGAAAACTCTGAACTCCTCGAACATTCTTAGGGGTAGGCCAATCTAGTATAGCTTGTACTTTAGAGTTATCCATACGAATCCCATCGCGTGAGATGATCATCCCAAGGAATTCTACTTCGGATGCTTGAAATATACATTTCTCCAGCTTGGCGAACAAATCATTCGCTCGTAGTCGTTCTAGTACTTCTTTTACAATCTTGTTATGCTCTTCTATCTTATCTGTTTTTGTGAATACCATTAGATCGTCGATGTAGATTATCACGCAGTAGTCCATATCGCTAAAGATTTCGTTCATCATTTGCTGGAACGTTGCCGGCGAGTTACACATGCCGAAGAACATCACCAGCGGCTCAAAAGAGCCTTTGTGGCATATGAAGGCGGCCTTCCATTCGTCGCCTTCCTTAATCCGTACATTGTTGTAACCCCATCAGAGATCTATTTTTGTAAATAGTCTTGCCCCTTTTAGCTTATCAACTAATTGGGAAATTAAGGGGAGCAGGTAATTATTCCGTACGGTGTGCTCATTTAGGTACCTATAGTCTTCTACCATTCTTTTTCATCCGTCCTTCTTCGGCACAAAGAAGACCGGCGACGTCATTGAGGACTTAGATGGCCATATGTAGCCTTTAGCTAGCTGATCGTCTATAAACGCAGATACCTCTTCTTGCTCTTTGGGCGAGAGAGGTATTAGTCTACCTTTCTTAGCTTTAAATGAATCTTTTAGATCGATCGCGTGATCCCATGGCTTGCACACGGGCATCCGCTCCGATTCGTGCTTTGAGAAGACGCTTAGATAGTCATGCAAAGCCTTAGGTACTAGTTCAGCTGGTTCTTTATCAACCGGCTCTGTTTGTTCTAGGGTTTTCCTTAGGTCATAGGCACTCCAGGCGCTATTTACTTCTTCGTTTTCGATACATCGGACAAATACAGACTTATCTTGAAGTGCACGGCATGTATTGGGACACCTAGTCATCTCTATGACTCCTGTTTCCCAGTTAATGTCCAGGTTATGCTGCTTTAGCCAGGTATAACCTAATATGACTTCATTCCTTCCTAAATCGGTTACCTCCGCCGTAACCCTTTCACGGTGATTTCAGTAATCGATTACTAAGTCCGCGCAGTGCATAATGTTCCCAGCGGAGTTCTTAGATCCGTCTACATTGTAGACCAGTATAGGTCGTTCTAGTAGTCATAGTGGTAGTTTGTGGGTTTCAGCCCATCGTTTATCAATAAAAATAACATTTGCACCGCTATCTAGTAGTGCGCATGCAGGAATAAAGTTCTTCTTTCCTAAGGGGGCGAGTTGTACATCGAGTAGTATCTCGCGCCCAGCATTTATTCGTCAAGTTCATCTATATTCAGGGTGTGAGGTCGGATCGGCTTTAGGAGAGGGTTTAGATAATGAATCATTGTTTAAATTGTGCCCTGGATCAACCGGGAGCATTCCCTTGTATTCCATAGCAGTAGATACATTAATTTCTTCGAGGTTATCTACTGTTAGCCGATCGTATCTATTGGCAGATCGAGCGCCCTGTTCGCTCAATCTGCTCGACCTTTTCCCTTCTTGTCATCAGTATCCTTCATGTTATAGAAATAGGCCTTCATTTGCTCGAAGTTCATGCCTCGAACCACAGCGAAGGGATCCCGGGGCGGATGGTCTGATTCTGTTGATTTCGGCTCAGACCGACCATCCCGCGTGCTTTGATTAGATTGTGCCACTCAGGCATCTCTTTTCTTTTGCGAGCAGCTGTCCTTGTGTTGGTTTCCTAGGAACCTGCACTCCGGACATTCTATTTTAGGTCACCTGCAATCTTGCGACATGTGGCCTTGGGTGCCGCAATTGAAGCAGCCTGATTTCTTCATATTGATGGCATCTATGTCCATCGCGTTCTCATCTCTAGACGAGCTGTTTCCCTTTTTGTACTTATTGTTTCCATAACTGGAAGATCCCGGCATGCCTCTGCCGAACATTCTGTAAGCCTCATACTGCTTGCCGATTTCCTTAATCGCTGTCAGGGTCTCGTCAACGGTCACATGTCGGCGGCCTTTGAACAGCTCTAGGCAGATCTCCGGAGTGATTGCGTTCTCCAGGAGATATACCCCATGCGTGTTATCTATACCGGATTGATGATATAGCTTTCTCCACTGCAAGATGAAGGTCATGTAGGGTAGTTTACCCTGCTTAAACTTAGTTATTTCATTTTTGGCCCAATCTTTCTGTAGTTGGGGCCTGAATAACCCTTCAATCTCACTCTGGAGAAAGTCCCAGTCGTCGAGCTTACTGGTACCATCTTCTAGCTTATGCAATTCCATCTCAGCAAAATAAGATCCTTTAGATCCCTTGATGTGAGCGAGTGTAGCATACGCCCGATTAAGTCCATGGGGTACTTCATCCCCGTCTGAGTCTCTCATGGTGAACTGTCTCAGATTGCAGTCCATCCAGGCTTTCAATTTCATCCACCACTCCTCAAATCTACCCAGGGAACCATCGTATGTCCCCAGATCGAGGAATATTTCCACTTTCATACTAGGTCTGCCAAGCGAGGGTCCTGCTGTTGCTTGCGCCCATGTTGCCAAGCCCAACATTTCCCGTGTCCGCTGGTCAGCCTGTAAGGCGCATTCGTTTGCCTCATCTAATAGTGTATTAGCCCTTAGAAGGGCAGATTCAAGGGATTCCCTTTGTTGTTCTAAGTTTTGGATTCGCTGCGCAGAATCATGTACTGCGTTGAACAACACGTTCCATTGCTCTTCGGATATATTAGACATTGCCTAATCTAGTAAGGTACGTATCGCTTATTCTTTCATAAAGCGGACTTTGGTCGTAGGTAAGGGTTTGGGGAGAAGTAGTTGTTAGGGTATCTAACGATCTTTCGTATGTAGTGTTTAGTACGCCTTTGCGTGTGTTTAGGCGGTGGTATGGGCTCTGGGGTAGGGGTGGAGTAGTACGATGGGAGCGAATCTCCTCTGTATGATGGAGGGTATACTAGGTCAGGGATATCTATTGCCCGATCTCTAGTCAAGATCTCCGTTACTTCTTTGGGAATAAACTCCCGTATGACGTGATTTGGTAAGTACGCTTCTGTTTCTGGGCTGACTCGCCCTAGAGGTACTGGGGATGACTCTCGGGTTATGGGGTCATCCCAGTCCGTCTGCCCTAGTTCTCTTATTGTGCTAGTAATTTCTTTCGTACTATGTAACCCTTTGAGTACTTCCTCAATGAGTAGATCTGTTACGGTCTTGCCTGCACCCGCCTGCAAGGCATCAACACCATCCAAAGGTCTTGAAGGGCGAACAGCCGGGATCAGACACAATGGGAAAACAGGAAGAAGAAAGGTAGATTGCAAGACAAGAATGCCTTATGCTAGGCAAGGTACAGGTAGGGGCCACGGTTAAAGATGAACGTAAGGTTCAACCGCCCTAAGTACTACCTATATATACCTACTAGGGATGCGCACAGACCAAGTTACCTAATGCGCCACTAATGGCAATACCCTATACCCTGGGTAAGCCCTAAACCCTAGATGTTACGAAATTGTCATAAAATGCCATATAATACGCTTACTACGCTAATCTCATCACTATAAGATGAAGTCCCATACGTCCGATTAACGACTCTTACGACTAACGAAGACTAACGGAACCTGGTTGCATTCCCCAGGGAACCCTACTGCTGTACAAGAGGCAGGTCGTGGTTGCATTCCCAGGTAGAACCCTGCCGTTACATGAAGTGTACACATACAACGTGAACCTAATGGTAAAGCTAAGTTTATCTCATCTTTTATCTTATCTTTGACCTTATCAGTGGATGTCACGTGATCTAATCGAAATCACGCTCCACGTCACATGACCCTTCTTATTCAGAACTTCTATCTCCGCGGGTCATGTGAAGGCTATACAGCCATGTTAGGTAGTTGACTCATTCTGATTTCTTTTAGCGAGGCTGTGTATGACTCACGAGTCTTCTTCGGCCCCTATGGGCTATTCTTACTTTCTGACTCTTGAGGACTCAGTCGTTACGCCTATCAGCCAATAGCGTTTATCACTCGGCTGCGCATTACTCAGCCTATTTGAAATACATGCTGCGCATTACCAAGCCATGGAGTTCACGTCCAATGGCAGTATTAACTCATGCTGCAGATTGGTAAGGACCAATGCCTTAGCCAATAGCATTAGTCGCTCGTTGCTGCGCATGACTCAGCATGACTCACTCTATTTCAAATAACGCTCATTAGCCAATAGCGTAACTCGCTCTTATCATTCGCTTACTCATGCACTTGTATATTAATAGTGTAGCCAATAGCGTAATGTTCTCTTGTTGATTCAAAACTTATATTAATGTAGCACTGCTTGGTCTGTGCGTAGATACTTGGAATATAAATACCCGAGGGTCTGAGCGACCAAGACTCCCCAGTCTTGTTCACTTGAACTTAGGGTCTTTGACCTAGTTACACAAGTGTCTGACTTTAAGTCTCCGTTCCATCTCGTTTCGTCCACCACAGGCTTGACCTATTTGCCTAGTGCATATATCCCTGCATCGGCTTAATTACTGCCCGGTGTACTCTCACTTCGTTTCACTAGAAGCAAAGAAGCACACCTCGTGGGTGATACAAAAGAAGCCACGAGGACCGAAGAAGCACGGCAATACCTGCCGTGTGGGAAGAACTATTCTAAGTACAGATCAGGGTCAAGGGTACTCCTGATCGAGAAGGAAGTCCATGTCGGGCAATGTGCGCCGACGCGTAAGCATAACGGATATCGGATGACGATCCGATATCAAAGGGGTATCGGCACTCGGATCGCGATCCGATGCCAGGGATCTAAGCATAACGGTCCGACCTTAGCGTAGCAGCTAATCGGACTGGGAAAGGCGTAGGTGAAGGGATTGACGACCGTAGGCTATACGGGGTAGTCGAGGGATGTCGTATCGAGTATTCGTCGTACACGTGTTCAATAGCGTAGACGTCAAGGGTAGTTTCAACGGTAAACCTCATGCTAAGCTTTAGCGCAAGTAGGTTTTGACTTAAAACCGTAACACCTTGCCCTGATGCAGAAGATTTGCCTTTCCTCCACCTCCAATCCCCTTGTTCTCTCAGCTCTCTCCCACATGGCAGAGGGCTCTCCTCTTTTCCCCTGTTCCACCCTCACTGATTGGTCTTTTGACAATGGCCGCCTCTATTATTGCTGCTGTCTGTATATTCCCCTATCTGCCCGTCACCCCCTCATTTCTGCCCTTCATTCTTCCCCCGCCGGCAGCCATGGCAGCATTTTTCATACTCTTGCTCTTCTCCACTGGGACTATTGGTGGCCTGGCATGCCTACCTTCATTTGTCGCTTTGTTCTTGGCTGTCCCCTTTGTCAGTCCTCAAAGGTGAACACTCATCCTTCCCTCCTCCCTCTTTCCCCTCTTACTTCTCTTGCTGTTCGCCCCTTCCAACAACTCTCTGTTGACATCATCTCTGCTTTTCCCCTGGTTGGCACTTTCAATTCTGTTTTGGTTGTGGTTGTTACAGTTTTCCTGGAGACGCCCTCTGCTTGGTCTAGCATTGGGGTCCCTAGTCTACTGGGTTCATTTCTTCCTTCACCTTACTATCCATTCCTCCACCAGTATACAATTAGATGTTCCCTTTCTATGAGATTCCCCTTGACCTATGATTATGCTTACAGTCCTCTAGGTCATGTGTATTACTAACATGTGTGTCCCATGTGTTTGCCATGAGGCCCCTTTGCTTCTACCTCATGGCCATTCCTGTTATAGCAACTTATGTGCCTCCACAACCCAGGGTTATGGGCATTACCTTTACAGTGCAACCCTTGTTCCAGGGTCATGGACATTTCCTATATATAGCGCATCCTTCACCCTAGGGCATAGGGCCTTCCTTATGTAGCACTTTGTCAGCATGGTCTGTGCACCATAGGCTGATAGTATATAAGTAGCACTATATTGTAGTAGCACCCTAAGTTGTATCTAACCATTATATCACCTAAGTGTGGGCCTATAACTTCTTGTGGCAAACCTTATCCCGCCATTGTGCCTTGAGGATCCCCCATTTACCTGTCATCCCAGCTATCAGCCCTTGACGATTCCATGCCAGTCATCATTCTCATCTCCATCATCTTAGTCTTCATGCTAGCTGTCCTAGCGGACATCATATCTTTTGCCACCGTCTTCCTTTTAGCATTCACCATCAGACTCCACCTAATTGTCACCCTCGTAGTCGCTGCCATTCAGAGTTATTGGCTCACTATGTAACAGTGGTCGACCATGGCCTTAGTAAGGGGGTATTTTTCCTCCCTTGCTCTAAATCGATCAATGTAGTGGGAGTTGCACAACTCTTCTATCAACATATCTTCCCTATTGTTGGGTTGCACAAATGAATAATCTCTAATCGAGGACCCCAGTTCGCTTCTGCTTTTGCTTGCGAGTTGGCCCACCTCCTTCACTACAATCTCACCCTTTCCTCCACATACCACCCACAGACCGACAGAGAGACTGAATGAGTTAATCAAGAACTTGAAACTTATCTTCGCCTCTTTTGTCAGGACAATCCTCAAACATAGACAGACCTCCTACCCATGGCATAATTCACTCACAATTCTTCTATCCACTTGGTTACCCAATGCACTCCCTTCTTGTTAATAATGGGGTATGAACCACGAGCATACCCAGCATTAGGAAAGACATTCATCCCCGCTCTCTCTGACTGGCTGAACTATCTTGATAAAGCTTGGAAAGAAGCTGTCAGCACACATCAAATGGCACAACAATTGATGTGGGAATAAATCCACAGCAAGTTCCAGCCATGGAAGGTTGGCAATAAAGTATGGTTAGAAGCAAAAAATTTATGGATGAGCTCTCCCTGGAAGAAACTCAATCCACTTCGGGAAGAGCCATTTGAAATTGTGAAGGTCATTTCCCCAGTGGTGTATCAATTACGACTACCCCCAAAATGGCAAATTCACGATGTCTTCTATGCTTCTCTCTTATCTTCTTATTGTGAGATCACGGAATACAGAATGCCAATGTTATGTCCACTCCCAATGGAGGTAGACAGAGAGGAGGCATGGAAAATCGAACAGATAATACAGCATAAAGGAACAATCCAAAATCATCACTATCTCATCAAATGGAAGGGTTATTCTTTAGCCGAGAACACCTGGGAACCAGAATGGAACTTATCTGGGGCATGGACCATTCTCCTGGCATATAAAGAGAAACATTCCCTTTCTTAATGCCATCCCACACTTCACTCCATCTTCATTGATATGCCACCCATCTGCAATGCTTCCCCTGCAGTTATGTCTACCTTTGCCCACCTAATTCCTTCTGTCTTCCCCATTCAAATCAATTTCCTCCCTAAACTCACCCATCATCTGATTTTCTCTACCGTTCTCCAAGATGCCCCTTTACTCACACAAGCTATGGAGTCCCCCATCATGGATGATGTGCTGGAAGAGGCATGTCAACTATATCTTACCACTGCAATGCTACATTTAGTGTTCAACCATGTCACCCCGACTGACCAACCTCCTCTCTTGGCAGCACAAGGGACAACTTGCCTAACTATGGCAAGAGGGCAAATTCTTTCCCTTCTTTATTGGTTAGGTCTCGGTTACATGTTGAACACGTTCCTCTTTGAAATTATCAGCCCACTTGTCCAACCATTCTTGGTGGCAATGCATCCCACCTCTTGGTATGCCTATTTACAGAGCCAAGAACTCTCTGTTCGAATCACCCCCGTCACCTCCTTTCCTCCTATCCCCCTTCAACTCTCTCCAACTCTTCCTCCACTCATAATGGAGGACACCGAATCTGAACCTCCCATGCCTGGTGTTACATTTTATTCCCCTAAGACCCCTTTTCTTGATTATCTTTCCTTGATCTTTCCTTTTTGAACAAATGACAACCTTTCCATTGTCTTACCTTTCTTTCCCATGATCTGGACGCTATTTCCGTTCTAGGCATAGCTTCTCATATGCCTTGTGTTCCCCTTCATCTCCGTTGATTGATGGTTGTCTAGCTACCTTGGTTATGACTCAACATGACTCCAGATGAGTCATTCTGCAGTAGACACCGCTTGGTCTGTGCATTGTCTAGATACCTACATAAACCATAGTGCAGTGTACTATAGACTCTAAGTAGAATCTCCCTTGTATCTTGCGACCTACTAGTCAATAGATCCACTGGTTTCTCTCGATGTCTTGCTCAACACTTTGTCAGATGGTCTACTTCACCAATACTTTGATCCAAGACCTCCGGCTTGCAAGGCATTGATACCTTCAGTGCAAAGGCCCAAGAACCCGATCCCCTTTTCAAGAGCTACGCTCGTCTTTACCTAGGCCAAGCATAACAAAAGATTCTACTTCTTCTAGATAGTGCCACCATCGTTGTGTGTGCCACTCTCCCCTCACCATTGCCCACCGAAATCCCTGAAACTTCCCCAACCTCTTTGCTGCCTATCGAGGCCAGCACACTCCTACCCCTCCTACCCCAGAAGAAGAAGCCACAGATACTAAGACTTCAACTAACGAAGACATCAGCCTAGAACCCCCCGATCAGATAACGGTTGCACTGAGTCAATCATTTTCTCAGATATCTTTGCCATCTACTGCTCTTCCCCCTTCTCCAGTACAACCCTTTCCTCCTCTCCCCGCCTATCTAACTGCCCCTCTCCCTCCTCCAATGACGAGCCAACAGAAACCTGTTGAACTCCACCTTAACACCCCTGATGAATATGACGGATCCCCCTCTAGAGCAGCAGACTGGCTTAGTAACGTATGAACGTATCTTCTAGTCAACAAAGAAGTGTACAACAACGATGATAAGAGGGTTGCATTTGCACTCTCATACATGAAGAAAGGATCTGCCTTAACCTGGGCCACTGTGGTCCAAAACCAGGCATTGGATGCCCAATCCTTTGGGGCCTTTACAGACTTTGTTATGAAGTTCAAAGCTGACTTCAAGCATTCCAATCAGAAACACCAAGCATTAGGATGGCTTACCACCTATCATGTCCAAAAGAAGGAGAACTTAACTGGATACATCAACCAGTTCAAGATGAAAGCTGTGCAGGCAGAACTAAATGAAACCTCCGACTCTGCAGTACTTATTTTGTACTTTGCTGCTGGAATTCCCCCCTCCCTGATGAGACGAATCCAATCTATGGATACCGTCCCGACTAAGATTACTGAATGGTATATGAAGGCCGTTCATTTCAAGACCCAATGGGATCTTGCAGACCGAATTGAAAGGCTGCATTCCCAATCCTCCCCCTCTACCTACATACCACCCTACTGACGAACCTTCTCTTTCACATCCACTCCTCGTGATCCAAACGCAATGGATGTTGATCGGTTGACTACTGAACAAGTTGCCGAATATAGGAGGAAAGGCCTTTGTTATAACTGTCACAAACAAGGCCATATCACTAAAGAATGTCCAAACCGTCACTGACAACCCGAAAGAAGGGAGGTACGAAAGGTGGAAATAAAGGAGGAGAAGAAGATTGAAGAAGAAGTCGAAGAAGAGACGGTGGGAAGACTTTCCACTCGTCTTTTCGAACCACAGGGTTTTTAGACAGGAGGACTGCATCGACGTCAGTACCTTCCATTTCCAAGGTTACCTGCTCCCCTGTATTTGTAGCAGAGCAACGATCAAAGTCACTTAGATTGCCAATCCAACTTATTGCTACTACCAGAACCTTGAAAACTGTCGACACTTCGGCCCTTATTGACTCTGGGGCTGAAATTTCCTGTATCAACCACCACTTCGCCCAGAAACATAAGATATCCCTCGAACGACTTATTCACCCAGTCATTGCAAGGAATGCTGACCAGTTGCACAACACAACTGTTCGCTTTTTCACGACTCTCTATATGAAGATTGGCAAACAAACGCAGAAGGTCAAATTCTATGTCATGAACTGTGGACACAAAAATGTTATCCTAGGAGCCCCATGGCTCGAACAAACGAATCCAGTCATTGACTGGAAGAAAGGGACAGTCACTCTAGACAAGTCCCTCAATAAATCTCTAGACCTCTACCTTGAACATGTAGGAATGCATGCTTCCTATCTCTCAAAAGGAAAACCCATAAAAGAATCTCCTCCCCCAGAACATATCATCCTTGACGACATAGAGGTTGAAGGATTAAATCAATATCTTGATAAAGAAACTCCTGAACAACTAGTTGACCGACAACTAGATTTTTATACCATTTCCACCCTTCATCGTATGAAAGGGCGAATGATCATAAAACCACAGATCTCTAGGATCGTAGCAAGGCTAACCCAGTCTACCGAATTAGCCATCGCTGCTGAAAAAGCAAAGCCAAAAGCTATACTTCCAACCGAATATGAAGAATTTGCTTCTGTCTTTTCTAAAGAAGCAATGGAACATGTTCCCCCATTTCAACCCTACGATCACACCCTGAATATGAAGGAGACTTTTATTCCAAAGATCTCCAAGATATACCCCCTTTCCCCAGACAAGCGACAAGCCACTGATGATTTCATCGATGAACATCTCCGAACGGGCAAGATTCGCCCATCGAAATCTCCACAAGCATCCCCCTTTTTCTTTGTAAAAAAGAAGAATGGTGGACTTCGACCCTGCCAAGATTATAGATACGTTAACAAACACACTGTTCGTGACGCTTACCCTCTTCCTCTCATCTCCGACCTTATCTCAAAACTCAAAGGAGCATCCCATTTTACGAAGTTCAACGTACAATGGGGATATAATAATGTTTGCATTAAAGACAGCGATCAATGGAAAGCCGCCTTTATCACTCATCAAGGACTTTTTGAACCGACAGTCATGTTCTTTGGCCTGTCAAATTCTCCAGCAATGTTCCAACGCTTTATGAATGATTCCTTCCGAGACATGATCGCAGAAGGATGGCTCATCATCTATATGGATGACCTCCTTATCTTCTCTGATGACTTGGAAGAACACGAACAACGAACAAAACACATTCTCCAATGAATGAAAGAACTCAACTTGTACCTAAAGCTAGAAAAGTGCAAGTTCAACGTCTCCGAGGTGGAATACCTTGGAATGATCATTAAGAATGGCGAACTTGCCATGGACCCTGTTAAACTAGCAGGCATACAAGATTGGCCAATGCCCAAATGAGTATGAGATGTATGATCCTTTCTTGGATTCGTGAACTTTTACCAACAATTTCTACCCCACTTCTCTGATATCGCTCGACCCCTCCTTGATCTGACTAAGAAATCCCAGCCATGGGAATGGAAGGAATGACAACAAAATGCCTTTGATACACTCAAAAAGATGTTCCTCTCCCAGCCAGTTCTCCAACTCCTTGACCACTCAAAACCCTTCGCTATCGCCATGGACGCCTCTCTTTATGCTTCCAGTGGTGTTCTCCTTCAAACAGACATCAATGGTGCTTGGCACCCTTGTGGTTATTTGTCTCAGACATTCTCTTCAGCCGAACAAAACTACGATGTATATGATCATGAACTTCTTGCAATCATTTGCGCCCTATCCACCTGGAAACATTTCCTTCATGAATCCCCTCATTCTGTTCAGGTCTTTACCGACCACAAGAATTTGATGTACTTTCGTCAACCACAGAAACTTAACCGTCGTCAGGCCCAATGGTTACTTGATCTTGCTGACTATGATCTCCGTCTTACCTATGTGGCGGGACGGAACCTCACTGCCCCGGACACTCTGTCACGGCATCCTGATCACCTTCCTGATGAACCCATCAACAATGAGAACATCACCCTCCTCTCTCCAGATCACTTTGTCTCCCTCATTGATATGGAATTGTCCCAGAAAATTGCCAACTCTTCTTCTTCTGATCCCATTGTCCTTGATTCCCTACACGCACTTACAGGCGAAGTTCCTGCTCGCTTTCGCTCCTGTCTCTCTGATTGGAAATATGACGCTGGTGTCTTGACATACCAGAACTGGATATATGTTCCCAACGACCTCTCCCTTTGCCATGAGGTTGTCACTTGTTCTCACAATCATGCTGCTGCTGGCCACCCTGGCATGTTGAAAACTCGCCAAATGGTCGCTTCCGAATTTTGGTGGCTGGGCCTTGTTGTGTTCATTTGTAATTATGTTGAAGGGTGTGCCCTTTATCAACAGAACAAGGCAAACACTCATCCCACGGTTCCCCCACTCCTCCCCATCTCCTCTTCATGCACCCACCCTTTCCAACAAGTCTCCTGTGACTTGATCACTGATCTCTCCGTCTCTGATGGTTTTGATTCGCTTTTGGTCGTGGTCAACCATGGCCTTACTAAGGGGGTGATTCTATGCCCTACTAAGAAAACAGCTAGTGCCGAGAACATCGCTGCTCTATTTTTCAAAAAGGTCTACTCACGCTTTGGCCTCTATGATAAGATCATTTCCGATAGAGGTCCTTAATTTGCCTCTTCCTTTGCAAAAGAACTAGGATGCATCCTAGAATATGACCTCTCTCTCTCCACCGCATATCACCCTCAGACAGACGGAGAAACGGAACGTGTAAACCAAGAAGTGGAAACTTACCTGTGGATCTATTGCGGAAGTAACCCAATTTCTTGGGTGGAGAACATCACATTTGCTGAATTTGCACACAATCACTGCCCTTATTCCGTCACTGCCAAGTCCCCGTTCTTTCTCATGATGGGATACGAACCCCGCTCCCTCCCTTCTATTCTCGCTGAATCTAACCTCCCTGCGGTCAAAGAACGACTTCGACTTCTTACATTTGCTTGAAATGAAGCCTTAGCTGTGCATGAACTTGCCCAGCAGGTTATGAAATCATGAACCATGAAGAATTTCACACTCTTTCAGAAAGGTGATAAGGTGTGGTTAGAAGCACAGAACCTACGACATTCCATACAAAACCCGAAATTCACCCTGAAAAGAGAAGGACCCTTTACTATCACACAGGTCTATTCTCCCCTCTCTTACCGACTCTGACTTCTGTTGACGTGGAAGATACACCCTGTATTCCATGCTTCTCTCTTATCGCCCTATTGTGAAAATAGTGTACACAGCGAGAACTTCCTGAAGCCACCCCCTGACCTTATTGCATCCAAAGAACAGTTTGAAATCGAACGGATATTAAAACATCGAGGTCCACTTAACAACCGCTCCTACTTGATCCAATGGAAGGGATACCCACCGGTGTTATGAATCCTTAAGATCATCCCTAAGTCCTTGGATCATCCTTTCTGATCCTCTAGAAGTCATTTTCGCTCTAAGGTACTTTTATCTAATCTTATCTATAGGGGGGACCAAAACCCAAAATCTTCGCCCATACATCCTGGACCAATGGACCGATCCCTTGGCCCCAGC
>JBBPJT010000846.1:0-14152 GCA_038088895.1 Xerocomus potaroensis
AATAACACATAGCTCCCTAGTTTCCGAGTCATTCCTAAGGTCAATCCGAAGTTGACTAGGAATTCCTTTTATCTCTTCTTGCTTCATCTCAAAGCTACGTTCCACGTAACACCGTCTACATTTCGCACGTCGAGATGGGTGGAGAGTGAAGTGAGGGGTAAACGATGTTTTCGTACAAAGGCGAGATCGAGGAAACTTCCGGTGGCACCACTATCAATGAGTGCAGAGGTGTTGACTTCATGTGATCCGGATGATAATAAAAGGGGAATATGCATGGATTTGGTCGATTTCCTGCTAGTATACATGAGGGCCACAGTTCTGGATGGAAAGGGTACTGTCAACTTAGTTCCTTTCCTTTCTAAAAATCTGCTGCTACGTGGGCTATTTCCTCTGCTCCGGTTTCTTCTGGGGTAGCGCTGTAACAAGCTTGTAGGACTTGATGGATTTGCTCTGGTGTTGTTCCTTGTGCTACCAAAGTAGCAATGTATTGGTCTAACCCGGTGGTGACATTCGTTCTGATGTTCTGCCAGGTGGGGACCGTATTTCCTCCATTATGGATTCGTTGGCAGAAGGGGTTGTTAGATGATGAATTGGTAGGATGAGGAATGGTAGGGGGATGGTCTTCTCGTGGTCGACGTTGACTTATTGATCCTCCCTGGTGATTACTAGAGCGGCATCCGATATGATGACATATAAAACACCTATTTTCTCGGAGGTGTTTTGCTCGATTAGCTGGAGAGAGAAATACTACGTCGACATCCATTGCATTTGGATCTCTTGCTCATCTGACATTAAGGGTTCCCCCAGTTCGTAAGGCACGAATGCGTTGTTGTTGTGCATGAAACTTAGCGGCTGCAGTTACCCATTCTTCAAGGGTAGCTGGTAAGACTCCCATGGAAAGGATCATTTGGGCGATTTGGGGGTCAAGCCCCCCAGCGAAGGCGTCGATTAGGGTGGCATCATCTGTGACGCCAGATTGTGCCGCATGCAATTGAAAATCGGCTAAATAATTCTGGAATCCCTCCTCCTTATCCTTAAGGTTTTGTCGCGTATTCAACATCTTTCGTCTTGCTTCTTCCTTAAAGTTATAAGGGTAGAAGGTCTTGCCGAAATCTTCCATAAAGACATTATAGGTTTTTTGAGCAGCAGGAAGGGCAGCGTTGTTGAGTCTGGTGTACCATTTTTCGGCGAAGGGGACACCTCGTCCTTTCGTAAACTTGCTAAGGGCGGCAAGGATTTTATCCCCGTCCGTTATATAAATGGTGGGATTCAATGTAAAATAGGCCGTCATGGCCATTCCCCAGCTTACTGCTTTCGACGTTTCCCCAGTAAAGTCAGAAGGCATTCCAGCCTTTCGTTCAGGGGGGTTGGGAGGGACATTCATAACTGGCGGAGGGGGTAGTGCTGGGTAGGGAGGTAAGGGAGGAGGAAGGGCGAGGGGAGTGAGCGCGAGTGGAGAAGTCGGGGCAGAGGGGGGAAGATGATAGGTAGACTGGGCAGGGGAAAGGGCAATGGGGGATCCTCCTTCGTCCTCGGACGACTCTGGTTGAGGGGGAGGGGAAGGGGCACGAAATTGGTATCGTGGTGGAATGGCTGGAGCGTTGATAGCGTCTCAGCAAGGAGAAGCTAGTTCTTTTGTTACGCGTATGTTGTCAAGCAGTAGAGCGTATGAATATCTTCTAGTTATTAGAGTAACCTAACAACCTTAGAAGAGGACCTGGAAGGACTAGGAACTACGAGTATATTGCATAGAACTAGCTTATCGTTATAGTACATGCGCTTTGGTATTTATCCTATCCTAAACGGCGAACGGACCAAGCGATACACTACCTAGCTAGGAATGTAGTTCGTTGGGGAATCGTTTTAGGATATAGGGGTGGGAAGAATGGGGGACACGAGGTAGTCAACAGATGACTAACCGGAGAGATGGAATAGCATCCAAAATGAGATGATACGGAAATAGAAAGGTTGTCATACGAAAGATGAAAGATGTGAAACGTACAAATTTGTAACAGGTGACTGTTGGTATATGCCTAGATTATAGATAAGGTCACATGATCCAACCAATAAGATCAAAGTAGAAATGAAAGGGGAGATACTATACCACCTTACCATTAGGTTTACATTGAGTGTACACTTCATATAATGGCAGGGTTCTACTAGGGAATACAACCATGACCTGCCTCTTGTATAGCAGTAGGGTTCCCTAGAGAATGTTATGAATCCATAGGATCACTCTTGAGCCCCTGAATCATCTTTCCTGATCCTCCAGAAACAGTTTTCGCTCTAAGGTACTTTTATCTAATCTCATCTATAGGAGGGACCAAAACCCAAAATCTTCGCCCATAATTCCTGGACTAATGGACCAATCCCTTGGCCCCAGCTCTTCCCCCCAACTCATATGCATCTAGAAGCATCCATGGACGCCCCTTACCTCTCATAGATTCCACCCCCCTGGTGGCAGATCTCTAGATAACCCCAAAGGGCACTTATGCATCAAATATGCGATCCATCATAGACAGGGCTATGCTGCCACTGCAGCAAGGATCCATTATGTATATTCCTCCATTCTACATGTGCTTTACATGCCTCCCTATGCCCTAGCCCATCCAATCATTAGATCTAAGTACAACTCATGTAATTAATTAGTTAGTATATAAAGCCCAAGGAACTTGACTAGGGGACTCCCCAGTCGAGTTCTTTTGGTGTTCTCCCTATATGGGAGGCCCTAAGCAAGATAGACTCAGTCCTATACATTCCCTTTCCCTTATCTGCCCACACTTTGGCCCCTCTCCATAGATCTTTGTTATCAATCCTACTTAGGGGGTTGATCAGAGGTTAGAGGTGTTTCAGAGAATACAACCAGGTTCTGTCATTAGTCATTATGCATTAGTATTGAACATTGGTGCTTTATCTTATAGTGACAAGAATAGCTTAGTAAGCATATTATATGACATTATGGGTAATTTTTGTAACATATCTCACTTACTATGTAAACATGTAACAAAAGAACTAGCTTCTCACTAGCTGAGAGCTATCTACACCTCAGCCATTCCCCCTCAATGATGTTTTGCAGCACCACTCCTGTCCTCACCAGACACTTCTGATGATCCTTCAGACAGCCAAGAACCCACTCAGTACAACTCCCCTCTCAATATCCCACTTCCCCTTCCACTCCCACCCCTTTCCCCCATGAATGATCCTGCTGCTCTCCCACCCCCTGCCCCAGTAGCGCTGGCACCCCAGGGACCCCTTCTGGCAGAATCAAAAGCCAGTTTACCTGCAGATTTCTCCAGAGATGCTGATGATGCAATCTGATGGAGCTTGGCCATGGTGGCCTATTTCTTGCTGAACCCTCAGCACTATGTCTTTGATGGGCCTAAGATGTTGGTGACCCTCAGCAAGCTAACCAAGGGATGAGGAAGATCCTTTGCTGAAAAATGGTACCACCTTCTTGGAGATGAGACTGTCCAAGATGAAGAAAAGACTTATGAGCTGATGATGAAAGACTTCAGCAAAATGTTCTATCCATACAACTTCAAAAAGGAAGCCCATTGCAAGCTGTTGGTGATGAGACAGAACTTATGAGACCGAGATACGGGATTCCAAAACTATCTTGCTGACTTTTTACTCCATGCCATGAGAAGTGGAGTATCTGACCAGAATACTCTCATTGATGCCTTTGCTGGAGGGTTAGATCCCCAAATCAGCCAAATGATCCTTTTAATGGGAGAGTTACCGGCAACATTAGACAAATGGGCCAAGGCAGCATCCAAATTCTATGCCCAGCAACAATGGATCAAAGCCTTATGCAGCAGAGGGACATTTAGTCTTGGAGGATGAGGAAGAGACCTGAACATGATGGACATCAATGCAATCACTCTCACTCCCACTAATTGAGCAAAGCATCTTCATGAGAATCATTGCTTCATTTGTCACAGGATAGGATGTTGTGCCAATCGACACCATCCCAGAGAAACATGTCCCCCTTCAAGGAATAATAACCCTTTTTTGAATGGGAACACATTGAAACCACAAAACAACAACATTCCCTCTCATCCTTGCACTAATCCCACTATCTGTACAGCACAAGCCAAAGAGAGAAGTCCCCTTCCTCCATAAACCAGTCTGGATCAATATATCGCTTATCTCATAGATCAAGGAACGTCTACATCCAACATTCAATCAGTGCTGGAAGCTTGTTATGTAGGGAATAAGAAAGCAGAAGAAGAAGCCAGGACTACTCTGGCAACCACACGAGGACAGGATTTTTAGCAAGGGAGAAAAGAAAGTCAACGACTATTCTCCTGATAGAAACAATAGCATCTGTACATTACACTAGAGCCAATGAGTGATCTATGCATATCCCCAATTCTCTCCACAATCCAACACAACAAGTTGACACAATGGCCCTGATTGACAGTGGGGCAACCAGAAGTTTTATTGACAAGGACTTTGTGAAAGAACAAGGATTGGTTTTTCAACATCTTCCTCAACCCATTATCACACAAAATGTTGATGGGACAATCACGAAAGGACAGGCCATTCATTATAAAGTAACTGCTGTGATAAAAATTGGTAACTGGGTTTGTCCCTGGTTTTTCCTCATACTCCCCATCGGAAAAGATGACCTTATTTTGGGGCTTTCTTGGTTGAGGAAAGCAAACCCAGATATAAATTGGAAGACCAGTCTCTTGTCCCTTTCCAACTCACCAAAGCTCCATTCTCATTCTACAAGGTATTACATTTTATTCCCCTGATATTCCTTTTCTCTTTATTATCTTTCCCTGATCTTTCCTTTCTTGAATGTATGATAACCTTTCCATTGTCTTACCTTTCTTCCCCATGGTCTGGACACTATTTCTGTTCTAAGCATAGCCTCTTGTATGCTTCATGATCCTCTTTATCTCCCTTGATTGATGGTTGCCTAGATACCTTTGGCTATGACTTGACATGACTCTTGATGAGTCATTCTACAGTAGACACCACTTGGTCTGTGCACCATCTAGATACCTACTTCAACCTTAGCACAATATACGATAGATCCTAAGTAGAATCTCCCTTGTATCCTGTGACCTACAAGTCAATTGATCCATTGGTTTCTCTTGACATCCTGCCTAGCACTTCATCAGATGGTCTACTTCACTAATACTTTGATCCAAGACCTCTGGCTTGTGAGGCATCGATACCTTCAATGTGAAGGCCCAAGAACTCTGATCCCATTTCAAGGGCTATGCTCGTCCCTACCCAGGCCAAGTGTAACAAAAGATTCTACTTCTTCTAGATAGTGCCACCATTGTTGTATGCACCCTCCTCCCCTCACCATTGCTCATTGAAACCCCTGAAACTTCCCCAACCTCTTCACTGCCTATCAAGGCCAGCATACTCCTACCCCTCCTTCCTCAGAAGAAGAAGCTACTGATACTGAGACTTCAACCAACAAAGATCTCAGCTTAGATCCCCCAGACCAGACTATGATTGCTCTAAGTCAATCATTCTCTCAGATATCTTCACCATCCACTGCTCTTCCCCCTTTCCCAGTATTACCCTTTCCCCCACTACCTGCCTACCTAACTGCCCCTCTCCTCCCTCCAATGACACACCAACTGAAACCTGTTGAGCTTCATCTGAATACTCCTGATGAATACGACAGATCCCCATCCAGAGCAGCCGACTGGCTTAGCAATGTATGAACATACCTTCTAGTCAACAAAGAAGTGTACAACAACAATGATAAGAGGGTCACATTTGCACTCTCATACATGAAGAAAGGATCTGCCTTGACTTGGGCCACTGTTGTCCAAAATCAAGCACTTGATGCCCAGTCTTTTGGGACCTTTACAGATTTTGTTGTGAAGTTCAAAGCTGACTTTGGACATTCAAACCAGAAACACCAAGTGCTAGGATGGCTTACCACCTACCACATCTGCAAGAATGAAAACTTAACTGGATATATTAACCAGTTTAAAATGAAGGCTGTCCAAGCTGAACTAAATGAAACCGCTGACTCTGCAGTATTAATCTCTTACTTTGCTGTCAGAATACCTCCCCCCTTGATGTGATGAATCCAATCTATGGACACCATCCCCACAAAGATTAGTGAATGGTATATGAAAGCCATTCATTTCAAGACTCAATGGGACCTTGCAGACTGAATTGAAAGGCTGCATTCCCAATCCTCTGCTTCCACTTATGTTCCACCCTATCAACAAACTACTACTTCTACCTCCACTCCTTGTGACCCAAACACAATGGATGTTGATCAGCTGACTGTTGAACAAGTTGCCAAACATAGGAGACAAGGTCTTTGCTATAACTGTCATAAGCAAGGACATGTCTCTAGGGAGTGTCCAGATCGTCAACAACAACCAGAAAGAAAGGAAGTACGAAAAGTGGAAGCCAAGGAGGATAACAAGGACAAAGAAGATGCCAAAGGAGAGACAGTGGGAAGACTTTCCACTCACCTTTTTGAACCACAAGATTTTTAGACAGGAGGACTGCATTGACATCAGTACCCTCCATTTCAAAGGTTACTTGCTCCCCTGTATTTGTAGCAAAGTGATGGTCAAAGTCGCTTAGATTGCCAATTCAACTTATTGCTACCACTGGAACCTTGAAAACCATCGACACTTCAGCCCTTATTGATCCAGGGGCTGAAATATCCTGTATTGACCACCACTTCACATTAAAACATAGGATACCCCTCAAATGACTAGCTCATCCAATTATAGCAAGAAACACTGACCAATCTTATAACATAACTGTTCGCTTTTCCACAACTCTTTACATAAATATTGGCAAACAAATGCAGAAGGTCAGATTCTATGCCATGAACTGTGGCAAGGAAAACGTCATTCTTGGGGCCCCCTGGCTTGAACAAATGAACCCAGTCATAGACTGGAAGAAAGGGATAGTCACCCTGGATGAATCCCTAGACCTCTACCTCAAACATGTGGGTACTCACGCTTTCTACCTCTCGAAAGGAAAGCCTACAAAAGAATCCTCTCCCCCAGAACATATCATCCTTGATGACATAGAAGTTGAAGGACTAAACCAATACCTTGATAAAGATACTACCAAACGGCTTGTCGATTGACAGCTAGACTTCTACACCATCTCCACTCTCCATCGCATGCAAGGGCAAATGATTATCAAACCCAGAATCTCTGGAATCATAGCCAGGCTTACCCAATCAACCAAGTTAGCCATTGCAGCAGAAAAGGCAAAGCCAAAAGTTATGCTTCCTACTGAATATGAAGAATTTGCCTCAGTCTTTTCTAAAGAGGCAACAGAACATGTTCCCCCATCCAGACCTTATGACCACACCCTGAATATGAAGGAGACTTTTATCCCAAAAATCTCCAAGATATACCCCCTCTCTCTAGATAAACAACAAGCCACAGATGATTTTGTCAATGAACATCTCCAAACAGGCAAAATTCGCCCATTGAAATCCCCACAATCATCTCCCTTCTTCTTTGTAAAGAAGAAAGATGGCAGACTTCGGCCCTGTCAAGACTATAGATATGTCAATGAACATACTGTTCGAGACACTTACCCTCTCCCTCTCATTTCTGACCTCATCTCCAAACCCAAAGGAGCTTCTCATTTCACAAAGTTCAACATACGATGGGGATACAATAATGTCCACATTAAAGACAGTGATCAATGGAAAGCTGCTTTTATTACTCACCGTGGACTCTTTGAACTGACAGTCATGTTCTTTGGCCTGTCAAATTCCCCAGCTACATTCCAACAGTTTATGAACAACTCCTTCAGAGACATGATCACCGAAGGATGGCTCATCATATATATGGATGACCTTATCTTTTCAGACAATTCAGAGGAACATGAACGACAAACAAAACATGTTCTTCAACACATGAAAGAACTTGACTTATACCTCAAATTGGAAAAGTGCAAGTTCAACATGTCCAAGGTAGAATACCTTGGAATGATCATTAAGAACAGTGAACTCACCATGGATCCTGTTAAGCTAGCAGGAATCTAGGATTGGCCAATGCTAAAAAGAGCATGTGATGTGCAATCCTTTCTAGGATTCATGAACTTCTATTGACAATTCCTACCTCATTTCTCTGATATCGCCTGACCCCTCCTTGATCTAACCAAGAAATCCCGACCATGGGAATGGAAGGAACAACAACAAGATGCTTTCAACACGCTCAAGAAAATGTTTCTTTTCCAACCAGTTCTCCAACTCCCTGATTGTTCTCAACTCTTTGCCATCACCACTGATGCCTCACTTTATGCCTCTAGAGGTGTTCTTCTTCAAACAGATACCAACGGTGCTTGGCACCCTTGTGGTTATCTTTCTCAGATGTTCTCTGCTGCAGAATGAAATTACAATGTCTATGACTGGGAGCTTCTTGCAATCATCTGGGCTCTCTCCACTTGGAAACATTTCCTTTGTGGCTCCCCCCATCCTATCCAGGTCTTTACTGACCATAAAAATTTGATGTACTTTCATTAACCCCAGAAACTAAACTGTCACCAAGTCCAATGGTTACTCAATTTAGCTGATTATGATCTCCATCTCACTCACATAGCTGGACGGAACCTCACTGCCCTAGACGCTCTGTCATAACGTCCTGATCACCTCCTTGACAAACCCACTGACAATGAAAATGTCACCCTCCTTTCCCCTGATCTTTTTGTATCCCTGATTGACATGGAGTTATCCCAGAAGATTGCTGACTCCTCCTCTTCTGATCCGATTGTCCTTGATTCCCTGCATACACTTGCTGGTGAAGTCCCTACTCACTTTTGCTCCCGACTTTCTGATTGGAAATATAATGTGGGTGTTTTAACTTATCAAAACCAGGTCTATGTTCCAAACAACCTTTTCCTTCACCATGAGATTGTTGCTCAATCTCATGATCATGCTGCCACTGGCCACCCTGGCATATTGAAAACTCAACAGATGGTTGCCTTAGAATTTTGGTGGCCAGGTCTTGCAGTGTTCATCCACAATTACATTGAAGGATGTGTCATCTGTCAACAGAACAAGATGAATACTCATTCTACTGTTCCACCCCTCTTCCCTATTCCCTCCTCTTCCACTTGTTCTTTTCAGCAGGTTTCCTGTGATTTAATTACTGATCTCCCTATCTCTGACGGTTTTGATTCACTTTTGGTCATGATCGACCATGGCCTTACTAAGGGGGTAATTCTCTGCCCTACCAAGAAAATGGCTGTTACGCTTGGCCTGGATAAGGACAAGTGTAGCCCTTGAAAAGGGGTTCGGGTTCTTGGGCCTTCGCGTTGAAGGTATCAATGCCTCGCAAGCCAGAGGTCTTGGATCAAGATATTGGTGAAGTAGACCATTTGACGAGATGCTGAGCAAGACGTCGAGAGAAACCAGTGGATCTATTGACTAGTAGGTTGCAAGATACAAGGGAGATTCTACTTAGAGTCTATGGTACAATGCACTAAGGTTTAAGTAAGTGTTTAGACGGTGCACGGACCAAGCGGTGTCTACTGCAGAATGACTCATCCAGAGTCATGTCGAGTCATAACCTAGGGTAACTAAGCGACCATCAATCAAGGGAGATAAAGGGGAACATGAGGCATGCGAGAAGTTATGCCTAGAACAGAAATAGCGTCCGGATCATGGGAAAGAAAGATAAGACAATGGAAAGGTTATCATATGCTCAAGAAAGGAAAGATCAGGGAAAGATAATTGAGAAAAGAGGTATCAGGGGAATAAAACGTAACAACAGCCACTGCTGAAAACATTGCCACATTATTCTTTAAGAAAGTCTATTCATGGTTTGGATTATATGACAAAATCATCTCTGATAGAGGCCCTCAGTTCACCTCTTTCTTTGCAAAAGAACTTGGATGCATCCTCAAATATGATCTATCCCTCTCTACAGCATATCACCCACAGACTGATGGAGAAATGGAACGTGTGAACCAAGAAGTTGAAACATATTTATGGATCTACTGTGGAAGTAATCCAACTTCTTGGGTGGAGAATATTACGTTTGCCGAATTCATGCATAATCACTGCCCCCATTCCATCACTGCCAAGTCTCCATTCTTTCTTATGATGGGATATGAACCCCACTCCCTTCCCTTCATCCTTGCTGAATCTGACCTCTCTGCTGTCAAAGAACATCTTCGACTCCTCACCTTTACCAGAAATAAAGCCCTAGCTGCACATGAGTTAGCCCAACAGGTGATGAAATCTCGAACAACGAAGAACTTCACACCTTTCCAGAAAGGTGATAAGGTGTGGTTAGAAGCATGGAACTTGAGACATTACGTTCAAAACCCGAAATTTGCTCCAAAAAAAGAAAGACCCTTCACCATTACACAGGTCTATTCTCCCCTCTCCTACCAACTTCAACTCCCACCAACGTGGAAGATACACCCTGTGTTTCACGCTTCCCTCTTATTGCCCCATTGTGAAAATAACATGCATGGCAAGAACTTCCCGAAACCCCCACCTGACTTTATCACATCTGAAGAACAGTTTGAAATTGAGTGGATATTAAAACATCAAGGCCCACTCAATAACTGAACTTACCTGATCTGATGGAAGGGTTATTCGCTGGAGGATGACTCATGGGAACCAGAGCAGAACTTGAAAAACACCAAAAAGATTTTGGTGGCTTATAAAAAGGCCCATCCCAAGACGTTTGGTTCTCAAACCTCCAGCAGAAATTAATCTTTCTCACTACCATCATCATCATGTCTTCCCCCATCAACACCATCTCTCTCCCCTATGATTTCTCCATCATCACTCATTCCCCTTATGCAGACATTCTCATCTCAATCAAAGAAAACACCTTTATAGACCTTATCTGCAACCTAGAAAACTCTCGACTTGCTGTCGCATTAGATACCTATTTTGATGAGGACTCTCCTCTTGGAAATTTGCTGAAAGCTTACAATCAATGCATAGTGCTCATCATGATTTCTAATATCTATGAGCGAGAACCCCTTCCAACCCATGACATTTCCTCCACCTTCTCCACTATTTCACTCTGTCTTGCTGTTCTTTAGCACCACCTCCTTGGAACGTTCCATCAATTAGACATGTCAGAGATCATAGATGATCTTGATTTCTCTTTAGAAAGACAGGCAAGAGCCCTCTGCAATCAGGATGGATCTCAATGTTCCATTTCTCCCCCAGCTGTACCTATTCCCTCTTCTACTATTTCCCCCACCCCATCCACTAGTTTGGCACCATTAATGCCGAGAGAAGAAGAGATGTTTCAATAGACTATGAATCACATTGAGTGAGCATGCATCGCTGAACAGTTGCAAACACAAACTGGTCCAGTCCTTTCCCCAAGTCACCCCCAGTATTCCAGAGCCTGTTTCTTTTGTCGATGTCTTGGACATTTGAAGAGGGACTGTCAGTTGTATGAGTGCCCCCACTGCGAACAGTATGCCCCAGGACATTGTCCTTCCTTTTGTCCAGCCACCAGATGTTCTCCTCCTCAATCCCCCTCCACTTCTTCTTCTTCCTCTCATCATAGTAGATGCTCTCCACGTAGGACCTCTCAATCAACCACCCCATCATCCACTCGATCATATCACCCCACCCCAGAACAGATACTTGGCAAAATGTCTAACCAAGTATTGTTCACAATTCATGAATCCACTAATACAATCATGCTAGCCATCCAACATGTACAGGATGTGATTGATGCTGTTAATCAAAGGATAGCAGTGATAGAACAAGAACCAAGTTCCACCCCATCAGATGTAGCTGATGCAGGATGGGGAACTCCAGCCTGGGAAGACAAAGCCCCAATGTTGGTTGGATCATCCACCCTATCCATGTTACAATTTTCCTTTATTCTATTTCATCTTGTGTCATTTAGGTTAACATCTTTTCATTTCCATTTCATTTCCATAATCATGGATGCTATTCCCCTTCTAGGGTAACCTCATGTTATCCTTGTGTCCCCAACGTTCCACAAACAGTCTTGGACATTCTTCCCCATAGTTTTGCTGCTATGTTTAATAGGCATCGCTTGGTCTGTTCGCCAATTTGGATAGTATAAATACCTAGTGCATGTAATAGTAACTACAAGCTAGTTCTATGCAATCATACATAGTTCCTAGATTTTCCTGGTCCACTTCTAAGGTCATTGGATTGCTCTGGTGACTAGAAGGTCTCATTCAGTAAAAAAGCATAACAAAAGAACTAGCTTCTCATTGCTGAGATGCTATCAACACTCTAGCCATTCCTCCCTGTTACCGTTTTCACACTCTAACCCCCTCTCCTCCTCCCTCATCTGAGTCTGAGGAAGAAGGATCTCCTATCACCCTTTCCCTTACTCAATCAACATATCACCTTCCCCCTTCCACTCTGCCCTCCCCACCACTCGCTCTCACTCCACTAGCACTTCCCCCTCCTTTACCCCTTCCTCCCACAGGTCCCTTTCCCTAACTCCTACCACCTCCCCCACCAGTCATGAACATCCCACAAAACCCCCTTGAATGGAAGACAGGAATGCCCTTCAATTTCACTGGAGAAACATCAAAAGCAATCAGCTGGGGTATGGCTATGACTGCCTACTTCACCTTGAACCCCACCATCTATGTCATGGATGGAGATAAGATCCTTGCTGCCCTCAGCAAATTTACCAAGGGACAAGGAGTCCCTTTTGCAGAAAAATGGTATACTAGATTGAACAACCCCACACTCCCCCCTGTGCAATTAACTTACAACATCTTTATGGAAGACTTTGGCAAAACTTTCTATCCATATAACTTCAAGGAAGAAGTGAGACAAAAAATGTTGAATACCTGGCAGAATTTAAAAGATAAAGAGGAAGGATTTCAGAACTACTTAGCAGATTTTCAATTGCATGCTGCCAGGTTGGGAGTAACCAACAATGCTATATTGATCGACACCTTTGTAGGAGGACTTGATCCCCAGATAGCCCAGATGATTCTTTTGATGGGAGTGCTCCCTGCAACTCTGGATGAATGGGTGACTGCTGCAGCAAAGTTCCATGCCCAACAACAACGCATTTGGGCACTGTGAACCAGAGGCTCAATCAGCAACCACCTCAGGAGGACATGGGATCCCAATGCCATGGAAGTGGATGCTGTGTTCCTCTCCCCTGCAAATCAAGTGAAACACCTTTGGGAAAACAGGTGTTTTGTCTGCCATCATATAGGATGTAGGTCTGGCAATCAACAAGGAAGGGAAGAAATGTCTACTTCAACCAGCTCTTGTACCACCTCCACTAATCCTTTCTGACAACATCTTGCCAATATGAATGGTAGAGGACAGAATGGCATATGACAGAATATTCGGACTGCCACCACAAACAGGTTAGACCAATATATTGCCACTCTCGTAGCACAGGGAACAACCCCTGAGCAAATCCATCAGGTGTTACAAGCATGTTATGATGAAGGAAACACCAACAGAGAAGAGATAGCCCAAGTAGAAGTGGATTTTTAATTAGGGAGAAGGCCAAGTTGACAGCTCTTCCTCCCTTATCTAATGACCTAACCATCATGTATCTGAATGGGAAATCGATGAAATCCATGCATCTTCCTCTTTCTTTACATCAAGGTTACACGAAAGTCAACACCTCTGCCCTTCTTGATAGTGGTGCAACCAGAAGTTTCCTCAACTCTGCCTTCGTCAAACAACACCATCTCCCTACAACTCTCCTTCCTGTTCCACTGGAAGTATGAAATGTAGACAGGATGAGAAACAGAGAAGCGTGGATCACACATAAGGTATCACTGGTTGCAACACTCCCTGGATGGACTGCTCCTTGGGAGTTTCTCATAACACATCTAGGAAAAGAAAAAGCAATTTTGGGCCTACCATGGTTGCAACAGGCAAATCCCCTTATTGACTGGATGAAAGGGGAAGTACATTTCCCAGGGTTCTCTGACAACATCTACCCTGATAATGTCCTAGTGACACGTTTCCTCCACATCTCCCCCGATTCCTGGATTGCTCACCAATAGAAAGAACATTATCAATCCCCTTAGCATATCACAAGAACCATGCTCTCCATCTCTCTCACCCAAAAAAGCATAACAGATCAGACACTCCTTCCCCCCTTTATTGAAGATTTCGTCAACATATTTGGTGAACCACAATTAGGTACTCTTTCCCTTTCATGAGATTTTGACTATGCCA
>JBBPJT010000847.1:0-14135 GCA_038088895.1 Xerocomus potaroensis
CTCTCCAGGCAAGCTTGTTGCTGCCCTCTTTCTGCATGTAAGCCTTGCTTCCCCATTCTCTAACTCCACACAAATCTGGTTTTCATCCAAAAGCGATCTTGTATGGTATCTGGCCATCAAGGACCTTGGTAGGTGTCCGGTTTTTCAACCAGATCACATGACATGCTGCCTCACCCCATAGATGCTTGGGCAGACCACTTGTGTGTAATAGCATGCACACGCACTCCAGAATTGTCTGATTAAGTCATTTGGCAATGCCATTGTGCTGAGGTATATTGTGCGCTGTGAATTGCTGCACTGTCCCCTTATGTTGTAGATACACTGTGAATTCTTTGCTCTGGTATTCCCTTCCTTGGTCAGAATGGAGTACTTGGACCTTCATACCGAGCTGCCACTCAAGCCAAACCTTGAATGTCTGGTACAACATGTTATGTAGTGAGCCAATAACTTCGAATGGCGGTGACTACGAGGGCGACAACAAGATGAAGAGTGATGGCGAAGGCCAATACTGTTATGGTGATGAAGGAGATGATGTCAGCTAGGACTGCTAGCATGAAGACAAGTACAATAGAGACGAGTATGATGACTGTTATGGATCCGTCAAGGGTGCATGCTAGGATGACAGGGATATGGATGATGAAGGAATCCTCAAGGCTCAATGGTGGGACAAGGATAGAGCCACAAGAAGTTACAGGCCCATACTTAGATGATGTAACGGTTAGATACAGCTTAGAGTGCTACTACAAATATAGTGCTACTTATATACTATCAGTCATGATGCACAGACCATGCTGAGTCATCACTATATAAGGGTGAGCCCACAACCCATGGTCAAGGGTTGGACTATAAAGGGTAATGCCTATAGCCCTGGGCTACAGATGCACATAAGCGGTAATAACAGGAACGGCCACAAGGTAGAAGCAGAGAAGCCTCATGGCAAACACGTGTACGTCACGTAATACAGATGACCTAGGAGACAAGCGTTATCTGTAGGTCAGATACAACAACAGCAACAAGGGAAAGACATCTAATCATATACCGTAGGGTGAATGGGTGGTGTGGAGAGTGAAGAAATGAACCCAGTAAACTTAGAGACCCCAATGCTAGACCAAGCATTGGGCATCCCGTCAAGTACTGTAACACAACACAAATACTTCACTCTTCTGTTGTAGCATGTACATATACATAAGCCTTGAGTAATCATCTGTAAATATAATGTAGTAATGTTTGCTGCCGAGAGTTTTGATTGGTGTGGGTCCTCAGACATCTGACCAAATTAGGGTGCCAAGCATTTTGCTTCGCTTGCCCTCATACACCTTTGCTATCAGCTTGTGCATTGCTTTGGCATATGTTATGTAGTGAGCCAATAACTTCGAATGGCTGTGACTATGAAGATGACAACAAGATGAATGGTGATGGCGAGAGCCAGTAGGGCAACAGCAACAAAGGATACTATGTCAGCTAGGACTGCTAACATGAAAACAAGGACAATAGAGACAAGAATGGTGATTTGAGATAGTTGTCAAGGGTATGAGCCAGGATGACAAGGGAACAATGACCCTCAAGGCGCAGTGGCGGAATGAGGTATGGCCACAAGAAGTTACAGGCCCACACTTAGGCAATGTAACGATAAGATTCAACTTAGGGTCTAACCCCTACAGATAGTGCTACTTATATACTATCAGCCATGATGCAAAGACCATGCTGACTAGCACTACATAAGGAAAGCCCTATACCCTAGGGCAAAGGGTGCACTATATAAGGGAACGTCCATAACCCTGGAATGAGGGTTGCACTTATATGAGGGGATGCCCATAACCCTGGGTTATAGGGAAGACATAAGTTGAAACAACAGGAACGGCCTCAAGGTAGAAACAGAGGAGCCTCGAGGTGAACATGTGAAGTGTATATGATGATAATACAAACAACCCAGAGGACTGTAAACATAGTTGTGGGTTAGCAAGAACAACACACACAAAAGCATAAGAAATGGTTATCTAATTGTATACCAATGGGGAACGTGTGGTAAGGTGAAGGGAGAAATGAACCCATTAGGCTGGGGACCCCAATGCTAGACCAGGTAGAGGGCGTTCCCAGGAAAACTGTAACAGCATATGTGCATGATTCACAGAAAATAGTATCATTTTTGATTTGATTGGCCTTGATCCTGTCCACTAGTCCATCTTCAACCAGTCATTGAGCCATGGAGGGCACAATATGCCCAAAACAGCAATGTAGGTCCATTGCTGTAATAATTTTGGCAGCAGTGCTAGTGGTCTCATAATCCTGCACAATGTGGTACAACCCCTTTGGGTTATGTGGTATCTTTTCAATTATAGCTTTGTCTGTCCCATGGATGGTGCAGAAGCCTTTCATGAATGTCATTGACAGCCCAAGCTTGTCCAAATGACTGATTGAGATTAGTGTATACCTGACTTCTGATGAGTAGAGCATGTCTGTAAGCCACAAACATGATTGTGTAGATCCATTTGGCACTTCTATATTCATGTTGCTGACACCTGTTGTGATGAACTTCTGGTGGTTTGCTGCTGTGAATAACCTATTTGGGATGTCTATGAGGTTTTTGAATCTTTCCAATAGGGGAGATATGGTGTGTGGTACCTGAATTGAACAGCTTGATTTGGCTAGCTTTTGCTGTACCCCCACCTGTCACCTCTATATTTTCAGGCTTCGTGGCAGGGTCTGCCCAGTCGACAGATACCTCATCTTCAACTTCCAGCATGTTAGACTCCTCTGGGTCCCAATTAAAATCAGCTCTGTCCTCATTTGTAACTAAGAACCAGTCTGAGCAATCATCTTTGTCATCTGACTTGACAGGTATCAACTCTGGGATTAATTCATCATTACTCCACCTGTCTGAAACTCTGAAAATGCTGTTTTCTGAGTCAGTGTCTTCTTCAGCTGCATTAGTGATGCTTGATTTGGAAGTTTCTGGCTTCTTGTCATCTTTCTTGTTATAGAAAGCAGCCAAATGCTCTGTCAAGCCACATTCCTAGCATTTGTGTGGGCCTCATTTTGATTTTTCCTGCCCATCACCATCGCTATTACGCCCCTTGCCCTTGCCATTGGAGCCCCCAGACAATCTGACAGCCATAGCTTCATTGTGATCCTTGTCCTTGTCTCTTTGCACTGGGTACTTTGCCTTTTGGTGATTGGCTTCTTTAGTAATAACGGAAATTAATGTATCTGGATCTAGTGTTTTTGTCATACTAAATAAGCAAGTGGCAGTGAGCTGACTCAATGCAAAGTTCACAAGTAAGTTAGGGAGCAATTTGATAATGGAAGATCAGTAATCTTTCTCATTGATATTGATGCCTACCACTGATAGCTTCTCCTGTTTCATTCTCAGTCCATCCAGGAACTGACAGACATCACCCTCTTTCAGCAGCCTAGAGTCCAGGAACTGTGTATGCATATTGGTTTGTGCATACACCCCCTTCTAGGTATATTCGGTTTCTATATTAGTCCACATCTTGGCTACAGTCTTCTGTTTTTGGACCTTTAGCATGGTCAAGTCTGGGATGTGCTGTGTGAGTAGGTGCTTTGCCATATGTTCATCTTTGAGCCATTTTGCATTTCCCATAATCTGCTCAGTGTTATGATGTGAGCCAATATCCTTGAATGGTGAATATGAAGAGAGTGACAACAAGATAACAATAAAGGTAGGCAACAAGTATGGCTGTGAAACTGGCAGAGATTACTAGGATGACACCTAGTATGATAGTGACAATGAGGGCAAGAATGATGGAAGACCTTCAGGGGGCAATGCCAGAGTGAAGGGAGAAGGGATGTTTGTAGACCTCAAGGCTTGGCAGCATGATGAGGGAAAAACCACAAGAGGCTACAGGCCCACACTTAGGCAATGTAATGATGAGATTAAGCTTAAGGTACTTTACAGGAAGTGCTGCTCTATATATACTACCAGCCATGGTGCACAGACCACGCTGACTAAGCACTATGTAAGGAATACCCTCAACCCTGGTGCAAGGGTTGATCCAAAGAGGAAATGCCCATAACCCTGGGCTTCTACACGAGGTAAGCTTAGTAACAGGAACGACCATGAGGCAGAAGAGAAGTAGGCCTCATGGCAAACATGTGTATGTGTTTCATAATACAAACGGCTTAGGGCTAAATGGTAAGCGGAGTAAGCCGGACAACAATAGAATAAGGAAAGATATCTAATCATTATATCAGATAAGGAAAGGGGGACCCATAGTTCTTCAGTGAACATTGTAGTTTTCCTAAGACATCAGAAAACTGTAACACTCAGCTGTCAAAACTAGAGTGCTTGTAGCTTGGTGATTAGGGTTTTTGTCACTTCCATCAAGGTGCCCCCATAACTCCTTAGTCTCAACTGTGACCTGGAAGCGAAACTTGAAGATTATCCAGTTTGTGCCCTTGACATTGAGCTTAGGAACATTGCTTGGCAGGGTATCTGTGGTAATGGTGGCTGTGGACATTTTGACAAAAAAGGTTTATCTGTGTGATGAAAGCAGTAATCTTTGTTATCAATTGGCAAGAGCAGGGCTCATAACCTGTGGGAATACAGGTACCGATTCGGAAGCATGTGACTAAAGAAATAGACTCAGTTGTGTGTGTGATGCAACAGACTAGTATTCACCTAAAGAAATAGACTACATATGAGTGAGCATAAGCTAAGTAGGAAGATAGATAGTCAACTCACCTCAGTCATGCGTGTGATGCAATGGACTGAGGTGTTCTGGTATGAACAAAGGTCTTATATACTGTAGAATATACTAAATAAAGCATGGTATTTGGGTCTGTGCCATCCTAAATATTTGGTACAACCCTGGAAAATGAACTGCGATCAATCTATCCTATGCAAAAACTACAAACCATCATATCGTCCTGACGTCGGCAAACAGTTGTGGCACGATGGCGCATCCACGCCCCAGTGATTTGTTCCGTCCGAGTACAGCCATGACTGCGCCCGCGCTTGGTACTCCAACGCTGATGACCAGACTGGTGTGACAGGGTCGAGGCGAACCTGGTCCTGTGCCCCCTGTTGATTAGCGCGTGCACGGTACGCATCTATCGAGCTGTGCGTATTGAATGATTAGGAGATACTTGTCATCAATGTATCCCTCCCTCGTTGCATGGAGTCGCCCCAAGGAGCATGATCATGATTACCAAGTTAAGATTAGTACAGAGCGCCAACGCAGCGGTTTTATGTCCTTTTGTCCTGAAATGCGATGGCCCATTGTTCATGTCCTGGACCATTGGGTTCCAATGCCATTTGAATGGAGTTTTCTCGTCGACTAGTACTCCAGCCATTAAACATCGTCTTCCAACTTTGAAGTAAACATGCCACTTTCCAGACGTGTATCATGCTAGAACTACGGCCGATGGCTCGGTAAAAGCCTTATCTACCGTTTGTGCGTATGTATAATGCATATTTTCATAAAAAGATATTTCTTTCCACGGAGAAAAAAAAAACAGTCCACAATCAACCGATTGTCAAACCTCAGTGACCTTGTAAACAGGGTGACAACTAATCACACCTACTACATGATGGATTCTACATCATACATATTCATCCTCTGAATGTTCTGTGATCACAAAGAGTTGTCTTGCCAAGAAGTTGTCGCCCGCCTGCATGATTGACCCAATCAGGATCTGTGTTCTGCGTAAGAAAGCCGCCACAGAAAAGCTGCAAAGATTAGCATGCTCCGAAAGAGAAACGCGTGAGTGGAACAGAAATACTTTAGGGATAATTTGCTACTAGCACTCATGTACAATCTCGTTAGCTTAAGTGGTAGGTCACTTTCCAATCGACTACATAGTGGGGGTGGATAGAAGAAACGACCTTTCCGTCTTCCACCCCGACAATCCTGTATCCGTCTATGCCAATCTGATAGATATCTTGATCAGTCCCATCAAGTTTCCACTGGTGAATAAATGTGGATGTGTTATTTCAATTTTCGATCACAGAAACCATGCGTCGTGAGAAGGTGCGTCAACAAAGACCTTCTAGGTGGTAGACGAGAAATGGCTGACAACAATCGGGGGACTCTCATCAGGATAAGACGAAATTTTGACGTGCAGGTTGTTCAGCCATGAAAATTTTGGTGCTCGATCCAACTGTGGTGGCCGCCTCTTATCAAAAGCTCTCACGACATGATACAGTGTTCCCTTTCCAGGAAAACCCGATTGGCCGCTATAGCATGATACGCTCACCCCCAATCAATGCTCACGTTACGGTGTGAATTTATTGTATCCTAGATTGGCGCATAATCAGTGAACCGAGTTCTGATTCGAAGCCTCACGTCGCTGCTCGATGTTCTCGACCCGGTCCTTGTTGTTTTATTCAAAAAATATTGGATATGGAATGCACATGGCGATGCAGTGGTCTTGCGCCCTCGCTGTCCTGGCGCAGTCCGATCATCGTTATTTACGACTGTGCTTAGATGACTAATCACTCCTTTCCAGATAGCGATTGGACCGTCTCGGTTCCCTCTTCGCTTCCGAGTCTTAGTGTGCTGGCTAACAATACTTGATAGGAATGGTCCAGATGGCGTCTGTGTTGGTTTTGTGAGATGTCTTATGACGAGTACCGAACGCCACCTGTGACTAATTGGATCGAGGTGTTCGAGAAACAAACTGTTGGATGGTGATAGACTACCGATCCTGATCTGGACCTGAGATAAATGCCCCTCTCACACTAGAATGTGTGCCATGTGACCGCTCCCCAATAACCAAAAGCCCAAGGCCATCGGATGTCCTGTTATCCCCACCATATTGCCCTTCTGATGGCTCAATTCCTTTCGAAATTTAGCAAAAAAGTCCCATCATCGGAATTCTCTGACAGTATTTTATTTTGATTCCAACAGGAACTCTTTACTCAAACCGACACCTCTGACGTGACAGGAAATACAACAGCCGATACCTATTCTCATGCTGTTACACTGATTCCACATCGCACCCTTGATTTCTCAATCATTCATCTAGCTTCTTGATCAAAAATAGTTGCCCCGGCAAGAACCGCGGAGGCAGGGAATGTGTCGCGATGATGGTCGCGATGACAACCTGCAATTGTACAGTTAAGGGCAGACTCTGCATTGAGCGAAAGAGGCCGGTTTACATTAGTGTTTTCGATACCGACTGGGATAGTCCATCCAAGGTGAGGTTTGTCTGCAAGCGCGATGCTGAATGTTAAAAAGAACGCGTGAGCAGAACTCTATATGAAAGACAACGATGACGCTCACGTATAAGCATTCTGAAGCTCTTGGTGGGTGATTTTCCATTCGGCTTCGTTTCCAGGAAGGATGGACGCAAAAACCTTTCCATGCGCCACCCCGAGGAAGGGATATCCACCCACACTGAGCTTATACGTGTCCTTGCCAACTTAGTGAACTTTCCACTGGAACCAAGATGTGAGCGTTCTTTCCGATCTGGAGCTACGGCAGAAACATACTTCGTTGACAGGCGCACCGAGATAGACGCCCTGCACACCGGGAAGGATGAGGTTGATACCAATGGGAGGATTTCCTTCTGTATAGGAGTAGATTGCGAAGCGATCTCCGTCTTTCAGTTCGTTGGCCATACCAGGTTTGACTCTGATAACAGCCGTGGGGGAAGAAAAGACCCGGTGAGTTGCGCTTGCTTTTATAGCCATCGAGAGGTATTGGGCTGCCCCGCCACACAGTCACCGCCTCTTTCTTTCTGACATTCCCATTGGACGCGCGGCGTTCACACAAGAGGTATGGGCGGCCTGCGGTTCATGTCATATTGTGATGACTCGAGAATTGAGTGCCTTTTTCTTCTGATAGCGAAGTTTCCACAAGGTCTAACAACTAGTACCATCCGTGGCACCCACTTGTATGCGATGTCGTGCCAATAATGGGAATGAAATTACTACCTTGATCGCTGTATAATATATATGTCCTGTGGCGAACTCATTTGGATGATCGGGCTTGACAATGGGGCACAATGTTGCCACCTTCCACCGAGTGGACTTCATGGATATCTTTAGTAATGCTGATAGATTTCTACTGGTGAGTGTATGTGACTGCTTACGACGATTTTCAATAACAGAGGGGCCATACGTAGTAGAAGGGTGCGTTGACATGGTCACTCTGGAATTCGTCAGAGTTGATCGGAGGGTTTCCAACTGTATAAGACGCGATCTGTTGCAAGTTCTTTAGCCACGACTGTTTCCTTGCCCAATATCGAGTCGACTCTAGCGGGGATCGAGAAAAAACTCGCTGTGTGTTTCTACCTTTTTACACTGCCTATGGTCCGGTATAGTGTCCCCTTTCAGAAGATTTTTTTTGCCCGTTCGCGGTGATATTTTCGCCTTGGAAGTTTTGGGGTTCGACAGCTCAGGTTACGATATATAAAGCACATTCGCTGGAGCGAGCTCTGAAAACATGACATCGGATATAGCATCCACGTAATGAAGCAGTTCCTTGAATGCCATCGCACAAGGAACGACATCACGACTGTCAAAGTCAAAGTTGGTACAGAGTTTTGTGAAGGCAGTGGTTTCAAATTCCCGCTTTTTTCATGAAACTGGGCGATCAACTGTACACATTCTAGCTGTCTGTTTACAATAAATGCCAAATCACTGACATCTTCATTCGAACAGAGTTATTTGTGAGTCAACGCTCGCGCTTCAGCAGTTCAATTTTACCACTCAAACTTCAATCAGGCATCCGTATCATACACCAACTACATATGGATCATGGCACTACAGCATGCGTGCCAAATCGTACATCGTACAGATTCCTCATTCGTCGTCATCGCCGTCATCAAAATGTCTCGATAACAAAAAGAGTTGCGTTGAAAGGAAGCTATCACCCGCTTGTACGACTGGCCCGATCACGATGTGCGTTCGACATAAGAAGACGGCAACAGGAAGACCGAGGAAATCGGATACATGAGCATGCTCTCCACCATCAACTGGGATGGTCCATCCGAGGTAGGGCCTGTCTGCATACGCGATCCTAGGAAAAAAACACATGAACGAATCAGAAATACTTCAGAGATAGTTGCCATGCTCACGTGAATGCCCGCTGGCGTACGTGATAGATGATTTCCCAGTCGACTGCATGCTCAGGGAAAATGGAGGCGACGACCTTGCCATTTTCTACCCCGACATATTTGTATCCACCTACACTGATCCGATTGGTAATTTTGCCGACTCTGTGGAATTCCGACTAGTGAGTATGTTTGAGTATTTGCGTCGAGTTTCAATGACAGAAAAGCCATGCTGGGTGGGCAGGTACGTCAACATAGACCCCCTGGATAGCAGGGGCGATACGGCTGACGCCAATTGGAGGATTTCCATCGGTGTAAGAGGGAACTTTGACGCGGCCTGGTTCGAGTTTTTCAATCACGAGGATTTCCGTGCTCGATATCAGCTGTAGTGGAGGATTGGGGAAAACATGATTTCAAGTGTCCAACTTTTATACCTTAGCTGCTCGACATGACACGTTTTCGCCAGAAATTCTGGGGTTCAATGACTCGTGTTACGGTAGGAGTTATTGTATCCGGGATTAGTATATTGACCCATCGTGGCAGTACAGTCAGGTCTGCCTTGGGAATGATGAAGGAGGGTGAGCCATGTTGACTATTGGGGGGACATAGGCGGCCCGCAGCGATGTGTTGACCGAGAAGCGTCTTCCATGCAGCACGAAATTTCTTTGGGAAGTCATATGCACGGCGTTGGATAGCGAGGTTTTGATCAGTCATCTATAAGCTTCACGTCGTCTTCTCGACCAAGTCCACTTATCGTTAGCAATCGATTCGCCGAATCTTGGGGTTTCTTACAGAATTTCCGCTCCAGTGCAAGCCTCGATGGACATTCTTCCAGGAACTCGACCTTTAGAACAGACGGGAATAAAAAACCTACGCCGCCATGAAAGTGCGAAACATCCAAATGGGCGGCAGAAGGAGAGCGTGGCCAACAATCGAAAAAACTGATTGAATGAGTCTGGGCCTCTTAGCGTTGCCCATGCGATATACAAACGAGCGAGGTAGCAGTTTCTTTCTCGTTGTTGGTGCGGCGCCGTGAGCAAGTGGGTACCCCCACTGACGAAGATCCTGTGAGAACTTCCCATCAGGAGAAAAAGGTACTCGATTTCTCGAACCAACACATTACGACATGAGCCGCAGCCTGAGGCCGCCCATATTTCTTATGTGAAACTAGCACGTCCAATAGGAACGTCTGGTAGAAGAGAGGCGATGATCGTGTGGCGGGATCTCGATGGGTATAAAAGCAAGCGCAACTGACCGGGTCTTTTCTTCCTCCATAGCTGCTATCAGAGTCGAACCTAGTATGGCTAACGAACTGGAAGACGGAGCTCGCATCGCAATCTACTCCTACACAGAAGGAAATCCTCCCATTGGTGTTAACTTCACCCGTCCCGGCGCGCAGAACGTCTATCTCGGCGCACCTGTCAATGAGGTATGTTTCTGCCGTTGCTCCGGATCGGAAGGAATGCTCACATCTTGGTTCCAGTGGAAATTTCACAGAGTTGGCAAGGGCACGTATAAGCTCAGTGTGGGTGGATATACATTCCTCAGAGTGGTGAACGGAAAGGTTATTGCGTCCATCTCTCCTGACAACGAAGCCGAATGGAAAATCATCCATCAAGAGCTTCAGAATGCGTATACGTGAGCGTCATCGTTGCCTTTCACACCGAGTCTTCCTCACGCTTCCTTTAATATTCAGCATCGCGCTTGCAGATAAACCTCACCTCGGATGGACTATCCCGGTTGGTGTCGAGGACACTAATGTAAAGGCTCTCTTTTGCTCAATGCAGGGTCCATTCTTAACTGTACGATTGGCAGGTTGTCATCGCGCCCATCATCTCGACAGCTTCCTTGCCTCCGCGGTTCTTACCGAGGCAACTGTTTTTGTTCAAGAAGCTGGACGAATGATTAAGAAATCAAGGGTGCGATGTGGAATTAATGTAACAGTATGAGAATTAGGTATCGGCTGCTGTATTTCTTATCACCTCAGGGGTATTGGTTTGAGTGAAGAGTTCCAGCTTTTAAAGTTCTCTCAACGCCATTTGAATCAAAATACTCTCTGCATTTTCCCCGGGCGAGACAAGAAGCTAGAGAATTTTGATGGCGGGACCGTTTTTCTGGAGGAATTGCGCCATTTAACAGAGGGGAAATATGATGGGGATAGCGGGACAGCTGGTGGCCTTAGAGTAGAGTGGTCACCTGAAACCACATAGTCGGCGAGCCGATATACTGTATAAGTTGCGAGAAACACGACCAGCCTCTTCTAGTGGGAGGGGCATCTATCTCGTCAAACGCGGGGTCCTGATCGGGATCGGCGGTCTATCACCATCCAACAGTTTGTTGGTCAAACTCCTTGATCCAATTAGTCACAGGCAACGTTCGGATCCTGTCTCACTTTCGTGAAACCATTAAAAATGTTATCTGGACCATCCCTATCGAGTATCGTTAGCCGGCACATCAACACTCCGAAACAAAGAGGGAACCGGGACGGTCAAACCAGCATCTAGATATGAATGATTAGTCGTTCAAGCACAGTCGTAGATAACGGTCATCGGACTGCGCCAGGACAGCAAGGGGGCAAGGGCACTACATCGCCGTGTGCATTCTGTATCCATCATTATTTGAAAAAAACGAGGACCTGGTCGAGAAGGTCAGGCGGCGATGTGAGGATTTGAATCAGAACTCAGCTTGCATAACGTGAGTCATTGATGGGGGGTAAACATATCATGTTGAAGCAGTCAGTGGTGTTTTCCTGAAAAGAGAACACTGTATCGGATCGTGAGGGGTTTTGATAAGGGATGGCACCATAGTTTGTATCGGGCACCCAAATCTTTATGGCTGAACAACTTGCAGCAGGTCGCGCTAAAATTTCGTCTTATACTGATAGGAATCTGAAATCTCCCAATGTTGGCCATTTCTCGTCTACCACCCAGAAGGTCTTTGTTTACACACCCTTATTGAAAATTGAAATAACACTCTCACATTTATTTGCCAGTGGGTGTTGAGAGTATGGCATAGCAACATCCATGAGGAAGGGTTGCTGGTACTCACTGGATAAGGCTTGGTAGGTGACTGCATATGGCGTCATAGGTGTCGCTTTATTTCGCCGCGTTGCGCGTTTCTCCCGCCGGGGTGGGCGTTTTTCCCAGCGCGGTGCACGTTGCACATGCCGCGCTAACTACTGTGCCTGACCGCGTTCTGTTCGATCCACCGCGTTCTGAGCATAACCCACCGCGTTTCAAGTTTAACCCACCGCGTTCTGAGATTAACCCACCGCGCTGTGAGCTGTGTGTGCCGCGCTCAGCACTTTTACGCAAACTCTGTACACACGATGAACATAGCAAGGACGAGAAGTAACCTGATTTTGTCCATAGCATAGGTAATACAATCGAGTGGTTCGACTGTACAGATTTTTTTCGGCGAGCTCCATGGCAACCATACATAGGCCATCTGACGGTGTACCCTCTGTCACATCAATAAATAAAATACCATCTACTGTGAATGTATAGGGTAGTGTATTGGCATGGTTCTGTTAGCAGTCTGAAGTTGTCTGCTTTGAAATGGGTAGTGGCTTGTGTGTGTCAGCAGTTTGAAGACGGAAGAGAGTGAAACGATCCAGCAGACAGGTGGTGGAACCAAAGAGCGACTTGAATGCTTTGGCTATGTGGTGTGGGATGGAATACTCGTACACTTGCATCGTGGTGATGGTGGACCACTTGGCGTTCACGACGATCGAGGGGAAGAGAATGGACTTGTCGACACATGTGCGATCGACAGCAGACGCTGACGAAAATCATTAGCTCACCCCAAACGATGGCGATGACGTACCACAAGTATCACCCGCACCACCAGCACCTCCAGAACCACCTGACGGGACCGTGGATGAACAGGACAAGCCCCCAAGCGTCAAGCTTGAGGGGGAGCCAAAGATGTCAAATGAGAATGGGAGCGCGCACGGCGTGACTATGGGAGTTGGCATGGACAATCGGGAGTGTTGTGGAGCAACAAGGATGCCAGACCAGGCCGAAGAAGGCGCTGCAACATGTCAGCAAACGGTTAGAGTGGCAGGTAGAGGAGAACTTACCTGTACCGGCTCAAGACAGACTGAGCGATTCGAGCAGTGAAACGGCCGCAAATAATGACTCACCAAGTGCCACAGAACGCCCAGAAAGCGACTGCAATGAGCACGTCGATGGATCGAGCACACAGCGTCTGGATAGACGGCCAGATGGTCACAAGGGCGAACAGAGCTGGTCGGAGGAGTCGAGGAGCGTTGAAGGCGGCAGAACGTGTCGTATTAATGCAGATAGCACTCAGGGACGGCCAGGAGGTGGCGGAGATGATCACGTCGCAAGTACGGACGCATGGAGCCGGAGGCAAACCCTACCTGACGATTGGGACGACCAAAACGGACCTGGAGACGCAGAGCGCGATTTGGCGTGCAAGGATAATAGCGGGAGCAATGGAATAGATGTGGGAGAAGGCCAAATGAATGGTGCAGCGAGCGACGCACGCTACGACTCAATATGAGTCGGAACGAAGTCGCTGGCTAGACACCAAGCAGGTCAACGCAAGTGGTACGGACGGAGAACAATGAACATAGCTAACCCACTCAAACTGTCCACAAAACACCACAAGTGGCCCATTGGTTGGCCGAACCCACCACGTCGTCGAGGCAAACAAGGCGATGGTTAGCAGACGAAGAACTCACCGAGGTGAAAGGCCATATCAAGGCTAAATCGGGCGAGTCGGAAAAGTTGAAAATATTGTATATCGATTATAGGCGATACCGAAACGACTGCAAAGCGAACCATGCAAATACGGCGAGTAAAGGGTGACTGCAGGCCATAGCCAGTGCGTGACTCAATGGCACGAGCCGGGACTTACCATATATGGACATCGCACACACGAACAACATCGCCGCGACCGCAGACGCAACACGGACGCAACACGGACGCTATATGGACTACAAGCACGCTCATTTAAAGGTATTTAGTTCTACTATTCAGATTTTCACTTTCTTTTGCTTTAGAGACAACACCCCCGTTTGTAGGGGGAGTTTGGAATTTGGTCCATGTCGCTCATTGAATCCCTTGCTGGATGGTGAGACCGGGCCT
>JBBPJT010000848.1:0-14134 GCA_038088895.1 Xerocomus potaroensis
GACTAAGCACTACATATGGGAAGCCCTCAACCCTGGTGCGAGGGTTGACCTATAAACGGGAATGCCCAAGACCCTGGGCATCTACACGAGGTAAGCTATAACAGGAACGGCCGTGAGGCAGAAGCGAAGGAGGCCTCATGGCAAACACGTGTATCATACATGTTAGGTAATACAAACGACCTAGGAGATAAACATTATCCTTTGGTCAAGAACACAAGACGAAGGAGAGATCTAATCGTTATACCATAGGGAGGGGTGGGGATGGGGACAAGGGAAGGAAAATGAACCGTTAGACTAAGGACCCCAATGTTAAGACCAACAAATGGGCGTCCTGTCGTAAAAACTGTAACATAACCCCAATGTTAACCTTGAAGCTTCCTAGCTACAAATTCCAGATACTTCATCAAAATGCTCAAGCCGAATTGCGGCGGGGAGGACATGTCATCATTTCATGTAGTACCCGCAATGGCGTTGTTGGGTTACTGAGGACAGATGAGCGAGTGAGAGCAAGACGATAATCTGCAACAGAGAGGGCGAGAGGGGGAGATTCAGAAGAGGGAATAAGGGAAGGACGATCCTCAGAGACGGGAGGATAGGAAGGATGGGAGACATCGAGAGCGGCATAGGAAGGGGGATCCTCGGAAACGGGAGGACATACCCAGCCATTATGCTCCATCCAAAGTGCGTCCAGGGCCAAAAGGGAGCGGGCCCAACACAGTTCCAAACAATGGGGGCAGGCCCGGATCCAGAAGAGTTGTCCATGATAACGGATCTGGGAGACGACGAAAAAGTCGTATGGGTTCAGGTCGGCAAGAGGAATAAAGGGAGGTATATCGATGGGAGTGGGGGTGAGACGTTGACGAGCAGGGTGGTTTGGCGGAAAGGCTGCAAGAGAATGCATGGTGGGGAATGAAGATGCGGGATGGGGAGTCGTCGATGGTGTCAAGCCCAACTTTTTATGCTCGGTGCAAGCATGGGTATAGAAGGAGGAAACGGAGATGGAACAACAAGAAGAGAAGACGGCGAGGCGGAACGGAACAAGAAGGAAAAGAAGATGGAAAAGCGGAGAGCCGCAGAAGAGAAGCATGACGGTGGCATCAAGCCACAAAGAAGAGAAGAAGAAACGAAACAAGGGGGGGGGGCGGCGAAGAGGAAGCCAGTTTAGACCCGTGGCGGGGATGAGCGAAGAGAAACCGAGGAGACCGCGGTACGGCGGTAGGCCTTGCAACGCCCTCACAGTCAAGGGCACTACGTTGGTAGCAGCGGGGGATCCAGGGTTGTTTCGATGGTCAGGTCGGGGATAGGGAGACGGAAGCTGTGCGTCAGTTGCAACGCGCTGCAATGCCCTCACGGTCAGGGTCGTTGCGTCTTCGGCGACGGGGAATCTGATCCTGTTGGAATAAAGGGAAGAAAGCAGTTTGACGTTCGTCACTGCCAACGGTGCAGTTTATCCTCATGGCGGAGGTGTGCCCATCAAGGGCGGTGAGTCCGAAACCAACACCTAGTCTCCCAACTAGGTGAGCGCCTTTTGACGTCATGCCCAGGACATGTCCAACGTTAGGACAGGGTTAAGCAGTTTAAAGCCGTACTCAGGGCTTTTACGATGGCATAGGCAGTTTAGAGTCGTGCCCGGGACTCCTCAACGATACGGACAAGCAGTTTTAAGCCATGCTGAGGGCTATTGACGAGGAGAGTAGAAGGCGAGGGTTCAGCGACAAGTAGTAACGACAGGGAAAAGTACCCCCTGGACAAGACCGGAGGTACCAGCCGACGAAAGGGTCACAAAAAGGGGAAAGGAAGGAGGACGGTCGGGAGAGAGGGTGGGGAAAGCGACAAAGTAGGCGACACAGGAGAGGAGCGCCAAGAGGAAAGGGAAGAGGGAGAAGGAGAGCAAACAGAGCAAACAGTGAAAAGACGAGGGGGAGGGGGGGAACGCGGTGAGGACGGAGGAGGGAGACCGAGGACACGAACGTCGCAAAGAGGAGAAAAGCCGGGGGAAGAGGTGGGAGAAGATGGAATGGACGGCGCGGAAAACAGGAGGAACGCCCGGTGACGCGTGGCGGGGGAGATGGGACGAGGGTGGTCAGCGAGAAACGTGTCAAATCGGTCAGCTGGGAACGGGGAACCAGGGGAAGGGGAGGGGGACGGCGGGAGAGGGACGGAGGCCGCGAGGGAAAGAGGGGAAAGTGGGGGGGACGGTGGGAGCGGTACGGCGACGGCACGAGAGAAAGGCGACAATGGAGGAAGGAGGGGAAGAGAAGGGAAAACCGGCGGGGGAAGGGAGAGAAAAGAATCATCGGCCACATCATCGGCCCAAGAAGGGGGAGGAAAGACGGGACAAAAGACGGGCGAGGGGGGAACGGGAGGCAAAACAAGAGGAGGAGAAGGGGCGGCGACGGGAGGAACCAGAGAGGTAGGACGAGACAGAGCGGCAGAAAGAGGAGGAACGTCAAGAGGGAGGAGGGGGGCATCAAGAAGGGATTCGGCTGAGGAAGGGAGAGTGTCCACGAGGAGAGAGCGAAGATGTTCAACTGCGGAAGAGACGAGGCGCGGGCGGGCGAGACGAAGAGTCCGGCCGATCTGACGAGTGCGGGCGAGGGCGCAGTGGAAACGTGCCAGAGGAGGGAGAGAAGAGGGCGCCGAGGAGAGGTGAACCGTGTGAACACGGGCGGAGCGAGGGGAAGAGGAAGAAATTGAAGCAAAAGAAGAGACAGGAGAACTCGGGGAAGAGGGAGGAGGGGAGGAGTCATGGACAGCAGAGACGACAATAGGGGGAAGGGGGGTGGTTTGCACACCAACAGAAACGGAAGAAGATGCCGCGGACGCAGGGGGTAAGGGCAAAGCATCAACAGAGGAGGGAGAAGGAGGAGAGATGGGAGAAACACGACGGAGATCACTCTCCAGTTCGTCCGCGAGAAGACGGAGAGTCGTGGGAGGTGGGAGATAGGGAAGGGGGTCCATCTTCGTACGGCAGACGACCAGCGGGAGAAAAGGAGCAGCGAAAGCAGGGATCGGTGCAGAGACAGGAGGGAGAGGTTTGACAGCAGGGGGGTGAGGGCAACGAGATTGGTGAAGCGCCACGGAAATTGAGCGGGCGCGAGAAAGTACGTCCTCATAGGAGCGAATACGACGAATTCGAATCAGAGGGGGTGAGTGGAAACGAGGAAGTGAAGAGGTTCTTCGGAGGGAAGGAAGGCGGTGTTGTTGAGCATGAAAACGAGAGGCAGCAGTCACCCATCCTTCGAGGGTTGCTGGAATATCAGCCATGGAGAGAATCATTCGACTGAGTTGAGGGTCTAATCCTCTTGCGAAAGAGTCAATTAACGACAACTGGTCGGTAATTCCACTATGTGCAGCATGCAGCTGAAAATCTGCAACAAAGTTCTGAAAACCATCCGCTCGATTGCAGATGTCTTGCTTTAACGCTATCATCTTGCGCCGAGCTGCTTCCTTAAAGTTAAAGGGATAGAAAGTTTTGTCGAAGTCTTCCATCACCGCTTCATATGTTTTCTCATTCTTGGGAGTCGTTTCATTATTAAGGCGGTGGTACCATTTTTCAGCAAACGGGACGCCTCGTCCTTTTGTCAGTTTGCTAAGCGTTACAAGGATCTTGGATTCGTCAAGAACGTAGTGAACAGGATTCAAAGTAAAATATGCTGTTATTGCTTGTTTCCAGTGGACAGCATCTTTAGTCAGTCCCGAGAAGTCTTCTGGAAGGCCGGCGAGTGTTTCTTCGTAATAGTTGATGGGAGGGTCTAGTCGGGGAATGAGGATGGGGGAGGATGGTGATGGTAGATCAATGAGTGGCGGTGGAGAGGAAGAGGTTGTTGATATGAACTCTTCCTGTTCGTCCATACCTATTTGTGAGACGGTAGAGACGACGCCTGGCGAGGGGAAAATGGACCTGGGGGCGGAGGAAGGAAGGACGGGTTCAGTTGGTGGGGGAAAGGCAACGTCTACGAGAATTGGAGATGGAGGTTCGTCCTCCGTCGTGGACTCTTGCTCTGAGTTGGAATCATCTTCTTGTTGGAGTAATCCCCTTCGTAGCATGGAAAATCTTCCAGCCCAGGGCAATCCAAATGTGGTTTGGGCGAGCATCGGCGTGCTGGTGCTAGGCACAGGTAAGGAGGGATTAGTCGGGTCTGCTTGATATGGTGTTTGTAACACCGGGAAAGGCCGTTCATAGGCCGGAGAGGGTCGGTCGTACAGTGATCTGGCTGGGGATGGAGACGATCCGGAATGCGGAGTAGAAGTTCTTGTGGCAAATATTGGAAGGGGGGAACTTGTCTGTTGCTGAACGTCGGCCAACAGTTGGGCTAAGCGAGGAGTGGTCGTTCGTGATTGAAAGATAGAGGGAGAGGAGCATTCTTGTCCTGGAGTCCCTACTGGCGACGGTTGAGACAGAGGACTCTCAGGTCTGGGTATGCTTTGTGAAGAAGGAGTTGTTGGTGACGGACGAGGGAGAGGACTTTCTGGTCCTGGTATCCCCCTTTGAGGAGAAGAGCCAAGGTCTCGTTGCGGGAGAGTAGGGCGGCAGGGAGACATGGTGAAGCCTGCTAGATTGATACTAGTCAGGTAATGGTAAGCTTAATCTTTTGTTACGTAGTGAGCCAATAGCTTCGAATGGCGACAACTATGAGGGCGACAACTAGATAGACGACGAAGAGGAATACGACAAGTGAGGAGAAGATGGATAACACGACGTCCACTAGGATAGTCATGAGAATGAAGATGGCAATAGTGAGGATCGTGATGACGAGGTGAAAGCCATCAAGGGTGTGTGCCGGAATGACGGGAAAAGTGATATGGGAACACGTTAGAAGTCCTTAGGACACGACGGCGGAGTAAGGAGGAATGGCTATGGCTGCAGTCCTCAGGGCGCGGCGGCATAGAGAGGAAAAATGACGATGAGTCTCTCAGGGCACGGCGGCAGAGTGAGAGTTGGCGATGGGATCCTCAGGATTCGACGACGGAGTGAAGGGAAAGCCACAAGAAGCTACAGGCCCACACTTAGGCGAGTAACGATGAGATTAAGCTTAGGGCTACGACATGAAGTACTCTACTACTTATACTACCAGCCATGGCGCACAGACCATGCTGACTAAGCACTACATATGGGAAGCCCTCAACCCTGGTGCGAGGGTTGACCTATAAACGGGAATGCCCAAGACCCTGGGCATCTACACGAGGTAAGCTATAACAGGAACAGCCGTGAGGCAGAAGCGAAGGAGGCCTCATGGCGAACACGTGTATCATACATGTTAGGTAATACAAACGACCTAGGAGATAAACGTTATCCTTTGGTCGAGAACACAAGACGAAGAAGAGATCTAATCGTTATATCATAGGGAGGGGCGGGGATGAGGACAAGGGAAGGAAAATGAACCGTTAGACTAAGGACCCCAATGTTAAGACCAACAAATGGGCGTCCTGTCGTAAAAACTGTAACATACTGAGGCCGAATACATTTCCTTATCTGATTGTAGCTGACAATTAGTGTGGTTACATTCTCTCTTGATGGAATTAGGGTATGATCTATTACCGATCCCCTTGTGTGGAGATAATCAAGGATCCATCTTTATGGCATCAAACCCTGTCACTGAAGTGCAATCAAAGCACATAGACATTAAGTGGCACGGGGTCCGCGATTTCATACAAGAAGGGTTGATCGAGCTCTTCTATATAGAAGGATCTGAGAACTCTGCTGATATCTTTACTAAGAATCTCGGACATGTCAAGTTTGAGAAATTTAGATCTAACTTAGGCCTTGTTTTATACAATAGTCCACCTACCTCATAGTTGCCATTCTTACTATATGTTTTTCCCCTACGTATACAAAACATGGGAGAGTGTTGAACATACGCCATTAGGTAGATAGTTCCCACGCATGTAGTATATAAATTAGAACTCCTACACTGAGTTCTAATAGAGACTTGACCTCTAACCACTACGTCTGTGCAGTAACCCACCAAGCCATATCCAGTGAGTACCAGCAACCCTTCCTCATGGACGTTGCTACGCCATATTCCCAACATTTTCACGTTTGATCATTCATACCACAAAGCATGCCTATGCCTTACCACATTCTAATAGGAGCCCCGCTGCAGATCGAGGAGATGCGGCGTTCAGGGGACCCAAATAGTGTCGTTCCCATGCAGGTTACTGTAACGGCAAACATTTGAATTGAATTTGGTAAAGCTTATCATCATCATCAACACGAGGCATGCTAAACCAAGCCAGCGAGAGCAGAACCACCCTGCACACGCACATATTTGTGGAGGCGACGGGGACGCTTCAGACAGCTGGTGGAAATTTGTATCGACTTAAATACTTGTGCAACTACGTCGCATTTATTCTAAAAAAAACGCGACCTGGATTCCTATGATAAATTAGCCGGGTTTGCGGAACACCAATCACTTACAAAGTTCAGTTTGAGGGCAGTCACTGGCAACTTCTAGTGGTATCTTGGGGCTGACACCCATGATACCGTACACCGATCTGACTCAGATCAACCCCGCCTTCTTTCAACTGCTCGACTGGCAATTGATTACTAACACCATTTGTACGAGAGGCCGTTGATGAGTCCTGCGATAACAGTAGCCTGAGGAAAGTCATTAATCGCATTGTTGAGCACGATTACGATGGCCCTCGGAAAAACATGTCAGGACTGCAATGGGCTACTGATAGAGGACTAGAGGATGGGAGCCGAACGAACAAGCCACCAGGATCGATTTTTGAAACAATGAGGTAAGAGTCCATGATTCGTTGAAAGGCCGCTCGTCGCACAGCCAGAGTTTGGCGGATACAACCAACGAATCACACTCCAATTATTGTCCCAACCCCAATCTTGTCATATAGACAAGTCGCATCGGACGTATGCGGTGATGGCGAGGAGGTGCGAACGCTGCAGTGCCCACAACGAACGGCAAGAGCGTTGATCGTGCACGAACTTGGTGCCGAATATGCAGGGGAGGGCGGGCCCAGCCAACCAGTCACACGCCAAATACCGGCGGGCTCGTGCTTACCTCGATCACGAGCGGTGGTCCAAGCCCAGGTCAGGTCCTCCAAAAGCCCTAAGCCCTGAATCAGGGCCTGAGCCGAACGAGGCTCCGTGTGGCCGCATCAGCGCAGAACCAAGGTATTGAATATGTTCCAATCTGGGGTCCAAATAAGCGGCGTCTAGGTGGACAACGAACCTAATCATACCACATTACCAAAACACGGGGCATAGGAAGTACAGTATTAGCAAGATCATCGAGGTCATACCCGTAGTTATTGTATTATTGAAAATCTGGGGTCCGAATCAGCGGCGTCTAGGTGGAACAACAAACCTAATCATTACTAAAACACGGGGCATGGGAAGTATTGGCAAGGTCATCGAGGTCGTACCCGCAGTTATTGTATTGAAAATCTGGGGTCCGAATCAGCGGCGTCTAGGTAGAACAACAGCAGGTATTGGCAAGATCATCCAGATATAGTCACACCCAGTTATTTAAGACCGCTTTTCGAACGAACGGCCACCCGCAAGAATACCCACATCTGCATCTCAACCAACCCCACAATGGCTGAGTTCCCTATCTTACCGGGCTATTACAGAATCCTTTCTCTCGTCGATGACTCACATCCCCCCACTGGTATCCCTGAGGTGGGGAGTGGTCCCGCATTTGTTCGCCTTAACCAACCTGTACAAGTCGTACGTCTGCTTCTCTTTTATCATGGATGCATTTACACAGATTGTAGTGGAAAATCACCCCGGGGCCTGATGGGAGTTTTAATTTCTCCATTGGCGAATTTCCGTACACAGGCATCGAGGGTTTTCCGAAAGAGGTGGTCACCGCTACCCTTGACGCCGATAAAAACGTGCCATGGTACATCACTCGCGCCGAGTCCCAGAAGGGGTACATGTGAGTGAGACCAACTCTTACCCTTTTGCAATCCCGTCTCGTACTCATTCGTTGATGTCTAGCATCACAGTCGATCGCGAGGGGTCCAGGGGATGGACCGTTGATGGTGCCGATGGAATTCCTAAACCTCCAGACAACCTGGTAATCCGTTCTCCTCTGTGCCTGTGTAACACTTTGCTTACCGGCAGTTTCTATCACAGATTGTGATCCAGCCGATTATTATTCTTACGTCGGACCCCCCGCAGTATTTGACTACTCAGTTGTTCCGGTTCGAACCGATCTTGGAGTAGGGATAAAGATGAGTAAACGAGTGTGCTAGTATCACAAAGTTACCTCGCTTGAACGTTGTACATGTTGTATGTTGATCCGGTTTGCTCGTGAAAATTTGAGCATGTTATATGAAGCATGGGAGCTAGCGAGCATAATCATCATGTTAGAAGCTATCACTTTGGAGGGGCGGGCATAGGACAATGGCCCAGTACTACTGGGGAGAAACTATGGACAGGGCAGTTGCGGATTTGCAAAAACAGGTGTGGAGGTCAGAATGAATTCAATGACAACTGCACCAGAGAGTATCGAATATGAACTTGTGCCCCGCTTTCAACTAAGTTGTCAACATAAGTTTTGGGAGGTACGGAGAGGACCGATGAACACGCATCTCAGGTTTTCAGGTTCTTGATCACTCATAGCCCAAAGAGTGGCTTGAAGCCAGGTATGTAGGATGATTCTGCTCTCGCTGACTTCATTTAGCAAGCCTCGTGTTGATGATGATAATTGGCCTCGCTGGATTCAGATGAACCACACTATTCGGGTCCTCAGAGCGCGACATCTCCTTGACCCAGAGTGGAGCTCCTATCAAAATATGGAGCAGAACTCCACAATCGTTCGAGGCATGGTGTGCATGAGAATAACGAGAGAGCAGGAATAGCACACCTCAATTATTGTTCCAACCGCAATCTTGTCATTTAGTTAGACAAGTCACATCGGTGTAGGTCTCGGCCGATGTCCGCGACGAGATTGATAATTAGGACGTGATCAACCCACACTTCTTTTCCATGTCGGAGAACCGTGCTATCCCAAAAACATACAATCCGAGGAAAACAACCAACCGTGAACAACCCACCCCCCTAGTGTTGTGACATGCTCTGTCAGCTGCTCCCCGGAACTCTTTCACTCTCACCATGAGACCGATATGTCCGTGTGCTTGCTGGGAGTAGAAGCGATGAGAGCGGTCGTTTCTGCTAAGACAACTTTTTAAAAAGACAATAACCACACGGTTGACACTGAAAAATATAAACCAAGAAATATGTAGTAAGAAAGAGCGCTATCCTACCATGGTCTTATGATGGAGTGGTGGCATCAATGAGTCCGGTAGGCTCCGGAGGATGGCCTACCCCGTTGTCTGCGTCCTTTTCGACGGGGATGCTATAGGCGTTGATGTTCCGGCAGCGACTTCGTCAGTGGCGGACGGCTTTAGCGAGGCCAGAAGGATGGAATGACCATGCTTCTTTAATACATTTTGCGTTGCTTGTAAGCCTAACCCAAATCGCGAATCCAATGTATGCTTCGACGTGTACAGTGCTCACGATGGATCGGTCAGTTGGAGAATGCGGTGTGTTTATACCGGTCGCTACGCTTATAGGACGCTGAGGGAAGGCGGTCCCAGTTGGGGAACGACGCCTGCCTTGGCTGCGTCCGGCCATCGAAGTGGTTCGCCAATCTCGTCCTCCGTGTCTTCAAGTTCCTCGCCCCCAGATTGAGCTTCGCCTCTCCACACCGCCAACATTGCACCGGTTGTATTTGTGTTGGAATTGATAGACGTATCGTGTCAGTTTGGGTCGAGTGTCCATGTTGAAAGAGGAGCGATGATTGAAGATTGAATCGGTAAACCCAAATAAATGGCTGTGTTTGTCAACGAGCTCAAACAGATCTGTCCCTGTACCTCGCTCGCTCACTTGCTCAAATTCCGGACGAGAAGACAAGGTTGGTCTGCACGGTGCAATTTTTAATACACTTGGACGAGATAGTGATCAAACTCAGATTCCAGACCAGCGGCTCACAGACATCGAGGGGATCCGAGTAAGAATTTATAGGCGTCATCGATTGATCTACCAGCACAACAAAGCATATCCCCAGTGGGCAAACTTGAGTAATTCGAAAGGACGAGCACTCGTCCATCCTGTACATATCTGCGGCGTGCTAGACGGTATCACAAGGGAAAAGAAAACGGAAAAAAGCAGGTGCTACCCTTGACGATGACGATGCCTAGAGGCTGAGCACTGCGACAACACCGACCACGACGGTTGTGAGCACACCCACGCTCGGCCAGACACCCACAGCACGAGGTGCTGCGTTTGTGCCAGTACTGGTGCTGGATGGTAGTGTGGCGGACGTCACGGTCTGGTTGGTCGTCGATGTCGGCGACACGGTTTGTGACAAGGAGTGGGACGCGAACGGGGTGAGTGCGGTGGATTCGGAGGAGATGAGCGAAGAGGGAGCGTGGAGCGTGGATGGTGCCGCCGTCGTGTCAAAGGAGATTGTGGGGGGTGGCGTGCTAGTGGTGAGGCGGGTCAACACGAGTACGCACTGTCCAATCAAATGTGTCACTTACACCGGTCCAACGGGCGTCACAGGTTTGTGTGTCGACGACGCTGCAGCGACGTAGCCGACGAAGCAGGCAGTTGCCAGAACGAGTTTCATGGTAAATTGGGAGATTAAACGAGAACGAACGTATGAACTAAATACGACAACTGCTGCGGAAGATCCAGTTCATGTTCACATAGCCTCATCCGCAGTCAATCAAATCATCTCCACGGCTGATGATCGACCTTTCCATCCTCCTCCTTGTTCATTGCAGCCGCGTGTCGTTTCTTGTACTCCCCGGGCGTTTCAATCGCCTCTCCATTATGCCACATCCCTCTTCTTGCCGCTCTGAGCAAACACTCAGCCGTGGACGAAACAATGGTCACGTTATCCTACCTCGCCTCTGCTTCGACGCGCAAAAACTGCTCATGTCCCCAGGGCCCGTATTCCGCACCGCTTTCCGTATAGGTTGTGGCAATGCCAGCCCGTAACATCTCCAGGGCAAGCGAGCTACCAAGGTACTTGCAGAGAAACAGGGGCAGGAACGGACGAGGTATTAAAGGAACGCCCACCTTGCGCATAAGATGTGTGAACCCAGACATTCTCAAACAAACGACACGCTCACCACACGACCATACTGATCTTTCCGTATGAGCTGGCAGTAGACCGTTTTTCCTTGGATACGTTTTCGAAGCCATGCCAAGCTCTCTTGGGCATGGGGTTGTCCCGGACGCCCATAATGTGCGCCCTGGATACGATCATAACCAACGTGTCCATACACTCGGCTGTTGACGTACCTCCGGTGCGTCTACACCAGCCACCCGGACGTGTATCGTCTGGTCCTTTAAATCTGTTTGCGTCGATACAGAACGATGAGGATGGATGATCGCTATTCAACCTCACCTTTCCGTTTCGTCGGCACGCGTCTCATCTTGAGCGGCCATCGCCAACCCAACCCCGGCGTGTGATACAACCGAAAGTCGTCCGCATCCCCAACGCTGTGCCAAGGACGGTATCGCCATTACAACTCAGTTCAGGATCGGATGGGTCATGAATAATGGGACGTTGTAGTACGGTACATGGTCCGGTCTTACCTGGTGACGACGCCGCGTAGCCATCGTCGGCGACCGAGTTCGTTTGGCGTGATCCACTCGGCGGTTCGCAGACGCATTCCCCAGCGACGCCATGCGAGTATGATTCCGGCACCAGACACAGCACCAAGCGTGAAAACAAAGGCATGGCCAGTCCCCGGGTTGTCCTTGTACGGTGCACTGGTGCGAGCGGGAGAATGCGATGGCGACTCCTTGCGAAACCAGGACGAAAAGGACGAGTTTGGCATTTGGCAAGAGTAGCGACGGTAGACGATATATATGATAGTTCACACATCGGAGACTCGTTCATGGTCGTGGTGCAACCACAGTTGCAATAAATATTTTGCATGATCTCAGAACACATGTCATCACAGAAAGAAAACGACAAGAAACGTCCTAAATTGGTGAGAACGAAGTCCGTGTGGCTAGCTAATCTGACTTCTTGTTCGATATCTGGCCGGTCGCTTCGTTGTACTGTGTCGCAAGACGATCATATTCCTGTTGATTCTGCGCAGCTTGCTTCTTCAGAATATCTGCGAAAACAACGAGTGAACAAAACAAGGCGAAAAAAGAGAAAGGTACAAACCAAGGTCGCGGTTCTTGGCCTCGCTTTGCGCCAGCTTCTTCTTGAGTTCCTCCACTAGTTTAGCCTGGTCGTCAGATGCAATTTTGTTCTTGGAGGTGGCCGCCGTCTATCAAACAGGTTATTCAAACAGCTTCCCAGAATTGGATTTCACTTGCCGTCTTTTTCAGCTTCGCATACTCTTCCTGTGTGTGGATGAGGTCGAGAACGATCGAAAATGTACGAGTCAGGACAAGGGAGAGAAACAGGCAGAAGCCAGTTAGATACATGTTCCGCTGAGCACTTCAAGAATATACGTTAGAAAGATCATCGACACGGCTCAATGCAACTCACTAGAATTTTCGCGCGGCGATAGTCGATTCGGTGCGGGCATCACGAACGGTGTGATCCACACGGGCTAATTCAAGTTCTGAGGTGACACGGAACATACGTTGAAGGGCATCAAGAAAGAGAACACCGACAAAGCTGGTAGAGTGGGCACGTGGGCAAGCAAAATAGACAGAGGGGCGTACATGAATGATATTTTGAGACCGTATGCCACTTTGGCGACGATAACACTCTCAGAGAGGAAACGAAAGAGTGTTTTTCGGACTGAGTATGGAAGTGGGAACACGAGGATGCAGAACGTGACCATCTGTGGGCGGGTGAGGATGCAGAAGCAGTCACCAGACCCGACTTGCCTCTGCAGCGAGAAGGAAAAACGTGAGGGTGTAGCTGTCGATGTTCAGTCAGAAGAATGGCAGCAAACACTAACGGACATACTAGATTGTCATGGTAGAGAACAACGATCAGATTCGAATGCGTGTCGGCTTAAAACCAACGTGGCCCAGACGTGACGTCACACTCACTATCATTACATAATTTATTCACATCTGCGACGCGTCACGCTCGCCAGTACTTTCCTTCATACGGTCATGGCCCCGTTGCAAGTCCACATCAAGCACTCCGGAAAGACGTACGACATACAGCTAGACACAGATTTACCTACAGCAGCGTTCAAGGATGCTATTTATCACCTCACAGGTGTACCACCCGACAGAATGAAGGTCATGATCAAGGGTGGTATGCTCAAGGTCCTCTCTCTCTCTTCTCCCTATAAATTCCCTGACGCGACGTCTGTATGTGTTCAGGACGACACAGACTGGAAGAAGGTCGCTCCGAAAGCTGTGAGTGTTCCAAGCACGCATATACCCACCCATCTCGATCAGTCCGGCTTGCTGACCGACTCACGATCCAGGGACAGACATTCACCGTAATCGGTGCTCCGGGTGAGCTCCCAAAACCTCCAGAGAAACCAATCGTCTTTCTAGAGGGTAAGATCGAGTGATGTTTGCCGCATATTTGCTCATCTAATCTCTATTTGTGCTCCAGATATGGATCAGTCACAGATGGCCGAAGCGGTAATACACACCAATTCTCTCAATAACGATCTTATAATGCATTCATAGCTCGCAATGCCCGTTGGACTCAAAAAGTAAGACTAGATCTTGCCAGAGTCCACGTTGATACCGATAGCCGCGCTAGTCTTGGGAACACTTGTTACATGAACTCTACAGTGCAAGCCATGCGCGCGATTCCTGAGCTACAAGTCGCTTTGAGCACGCAAGTCCCATTCAACAACCCCACGTCTCTCACCTGACGCTTTCCCTGCAGGTCATCTCCCTTGGATGTTCTCCCACGAGCATTGCGTGATTTGTACTTCAACATGGCCCGCACCACCGAGAGTGTCATCCCTAGTACATTCTTGACCGTCCTCAGGCACGTTATCCCACAGTTCAACGAAATGGACAGATCAAGATCCGGTCCATTGACAACTCATGCCCAGCAAGGTGATGTATGCACCAAGACCGCCGTTCCGTGGTATTTACCCCTGTTTTAGATGCCGAAGAGTGCTGGACCCAGATGACCAACGCACTTAAGGAGGTTCCCGGGATTGACCCATCTGGCGCGTCGGTTCCAGGTAAAACGTTTGT